>QOVD01009939.1:0-21178 GCA_003521225.1 Tuber microsphaerosporum
CCCCCATTACCCCGTCCTCTTCCCCGTCCTCTTCCCCGCCCTGCCAAACTAACCCTCACCAAAAGTGGCCTCCTCCGAAGCCCAAGCCCGTCACATCTCCTTCACTGCCTCGCACCAAGCCTACGCCTCCGGCAAGCGCGCGCTCGCGCATGCCCTTTCACAGAAGGGCAAGCAGCACGGCGAGAACATGAAGGAATACAACGAGCAGGCAAAGAACTTCATCTTCTATGTCAACAACGCCAGCCTCCCGGATGACACGGTGGACCTCCACGGCCTGTACGTGGAGGAGGCAGTCGACGTACTACGGGGCCGTGTCGCAGATATTAGGCAGGAAGGCTTGTGGGTTATTGTAGGGAGGGGGAATCACTCAGTCGGCGAGGCGAGGTTGGGCCCGGCGGTTGTGAGGTTTTGTAAGGAGGTCGGGGTACAGGCTGGACAAGGGGTGGGAGAGGGAAGGTTGTATTTACATTAGTGCGGGGATGGGGGTTGTAAGATTTTTTTCTTCTTTCTTTAGCGAGGGATTCTCCCTTCCTGTGTGTGACGGTGTATGGTATTTGGCATTGCACCCTCCTCCCGGAGATTCTTTGTAACTGCTCAAGCGCGTTTTTTTTGGAACTCATACTTGCATTCATGATGTCTCACTCGTTAGGTATGTTTTTGAACTTCTATAGTACTCGTGTTATGGAGTTCTTGGGTTGCAGAGTTGGTAGCCCTACGGATTCGGTAGCGACCTCGCGCTGTGAATTTTGTGTCCGTGCTTATAGTCGGCGCTATATTATCCCTGCAAGTGGGGACTAGAAGCTGGAAGTTAATGCCTACTATTGATGGTCTATTAAGTTGCCAGCGCCCTAGCAAGCCTTCTAATGGGTTAACCAGGGTCCAGGAAGGGTGGTCCAACCCGGTCGAGGTACCCGGATGTTCAACCCTGCCTAGCCTAACCCAAAACAAAGAACCCGATTCATTGGACGCCTTGCCCTTCCCGTTGAAATCTAGAAATCTAGCTTCCAGTGGGATAAGTATTTCTTTCAAGTAAACATTCTATGAACCACCTGGTTGGTATAATGGTAAACATATCAAGAGCCAATTAATCCCGGCCGCAATCAGCAAGAGCCCAGGAGCCCAATTCACGTTTACAATGAATGATCCACCGTGTGGGGTAGGAGAATTAAGAATCCTAGCTTAAGGAGATTGGGAGATTAGGGAACCTAGGCTTCCTTATCAATCGTGGCGGTGGAGCCTGACTTTAGACTTTCAAGTTGGTGATTGGAGGGGTACCATGTTTCACATTATTAACCGTCATACCAGGTAAACCAGAAGCCTCACTAAAAGCAACGGTTTGAGTACAAATAATCCCGATTTTCCAAATTAGAATTTAATAAGTCGATACAAGTCTACGGTTTAGTTTTTGAATAACTCCTAAGCCTTTTAAACCAAGTTGCTATACTGCCAATATGACACTTTTTGTGTTTTGTCACTATGAACCTGCAAATTCCTGCTGCATTCACAATCCCGAAAATTGCGGAACTATAAAAAAAGGAGAAACGGGGCCTCATATTAGAAGAACGACGCGCTAACAATATAGTTAGCTCGAGTAAGCTGAATTGTGGGCACCCTAGGCAAAAAACTGCTTATTACCATGGAGATTTTCTTCCAGTTTATAAGTTATTAATATTCCTCAATGGGTGGGGGGAAAAAATGGAAACAGGTAAAAAGATTTTTAAACAGGTAGTAGAGATAATAATCTATATGCCTACAAAGCCTTGAGTCGTTTAAAATTGTGGCTCCTGTCCTACAGTCTTCTGAAATTCGTTTGTCTCTAGTGACCTCCCGCCGGGTGCGATGTTTACTGGGGCAAACAAATTAGCAGAGCAGAAGAGAAGGAGGATCCTTTTTTTTTTCTTGGAAGTGTAACTGTGGTCCTGAAGGCTATAGAGGCTTTAGTTATTTCACCCTGGCCCTATATATTGCCTTGTAAACTTCTTTTTTCCCCAGCAATGCGGAGTATAAAGAGTATCTAAATTTAATGAAGGACACAAGATCCACCTAATACCCTATTGATTGTTGTAGACTTAAGCTCCCGCCAGAGCTTCTCTGAATTTCTTATAGTTCCAGACATACAAACTAGTATGGGTTTAATGCCCTTCGATGGTCTAAGAGAGAGGTATATAATGATAGTTCCTTCCTAAAGCTCTTCCAACATAGGGTCACACAATGCACAAAGAGGGATATAATACGAGGAAACTAGGAAGGGATAGCTCTTTACATCGATTAAACCAAGCAATCGCTTAGCCACACAACGCGTGAATGATACAATCCCTCATGAATCCCTTACCTACAATTCTCAAATCTTACCAAAGATATTCGACTCTTGCCAAAGCAAGCCCTTGCGTAGCTGGGTTGCGATGGTGAGCCCCTCCCTTCAAATTTTAAGTGAGGTGTTCCTTGCGGAGGAAATTTTCCAAAAAATAAGTCTAATAACAATATCAAGAGCTGCAATTCTTATAATATTATGATCCTGCTTTTATTAGAACCTACTCTCTATCCCTTCTAGTGCTCTAAACCTCTATCTCCCCGCAGATAGATCTTAGGGCATTTACCACCCTCTACCCTCACCCGCAACAAAAGTGGTTCACCGAGGATTTTTCAATGCTCGACTACATCCACTCGTTCTCACCGGGGGGTTCGAACTCGCGCTGGTTGTCGTTGCGGGTTGGTGCGGACCAGTTCCTTAGCCATTAGACCATCGGAACTGGTCGAAAACAATATCTCCCCTTCGAATTTTAAGCGTGATCTTCCCTAGACAGGAAATTTAAAACAAAATCCTAATAATAATATCAGGCGCTGTAAATCTTATATTATTACTATTGCATGATCCTAGTGTCAAATTCCGTTTATTTTTCTTCCTCTCTACTCATTTATTTTTTCCCTTCCCTAATTCTTCTAAAATTATCTCGGCCTTACCTATCCATTATCAGCAAAACCCATCGACTCTTCGAAGCCCTTTGCATCCGCCTAGCCTATCGCTGCCACGCTGCCATCCCGCGGGTAACCTCGCCACCACTCCCTTCCGTTTCAATAGCTCCCAAATTGGGTGATTAAAGCTTTAGCGGGTCGTAGTCTACTGGGGCTCCCCCCATGACAGGCGGGCAGAGGAACCCAAGAACATATAGTCACACGTCGATCCTGCTCAGTCCGAAAAACTCCGGATGAGGAATATATTAACTATGGCAAAGACACTACATCTAGGAGTCCATTCCTACGATTACTATTGCTAATGACATGACACAAGTAACGTGACAAGAGCATGTACAATACAGTACCGAATCTGGTTCATTTAAGCTCAAGTTGAGAAGGTAGAAATCACTGGCACTGGTGAAGACTACATGATTTTACATCTTTTTAACGACAGAAGTACAGGTTAAGACCGCTGGCAAAAAGGAGTAGGTCCAGCCACTCTGGTGGCCCAGAAATATTTTATCGCAAGAAACCACTTGTGTGCTGTAGTATCTATGAAACAAGGTTCGGAATTTAATGCTGAAGGAAAGCAGACAACACTAAGCCGGGCATGGGGGTGGCTGCGGTAGTCCCATCCACCTGGCAAATGAAAATAATATGGGGAACTTGCAACTATATTCGCTTTGGGTTGTTAAATCTCAGTTGAAAAAACTTAAAACTTTTCTTTTTCTATTTATTTATACCTGAGGGCCAATTCACATTGACAAATTTGCGGTAGCTAATGTCCTGTTACTACAGGTGTTTCCGCTGGTATGCGGGATTTTATGAAGGCTTGGATGTGCCCTTGGCTCTACTGGCTGGGTTAATTCTGGTAGAAAACTTTATTTTGTAATATCGGCGCTATTATTAATATTGAGGAGGATTTCTCACTTTTTTTTTTAATTCTTTTATTAAGGTCTCAAACTTTATACCAATGTTGTTCAGGAGCTATTTCTATACGGTAATGGCCTGGTTGGTTAGTTGGCTGCTTGCGACCACTTGGGCAAAGTTGCTGGAAGATGCCGCTCGGGAAGGTAGGGTATCGGAGCTTCGTCGGGAAAAGGTATAGCCGAGTATCAGCTTAGCGCGGGGTCATAGCTCCACCACAATGGGCCCGTGGAACTCCCTCAACATATAACACCCCCGAATCCCCTGAACACGAGATCCTCATGCTCGCTGCTGCTCGCTACATCTCGCGTTTTTTGTTGCCCGCCCGCCGCCCCTCGACACGCAGCCCGCGCCCCCATTGTCAGTACGGGATAGACCGGTGCCGGCACTCCCCAGCGACAAGGGCAGCAGGATCCTCCCTAATGCCTCCGATAGTGGAACAACATCACCGACAACAAAGAGGGAAGGATGGACTGGGAGGTATTTGTTCATAGGGTTTTTTCTTGGTCTCTTTTTGTTTTCCTTCTTTCCTCCCTTTCTCACAATTGTTAGCTAATGTACATTTTGTCTTTAGCTTTGAAAAATTGGCAGTATAGGAAATGATGTCCTTTCTGCTTTCAGTGGTTCTATCAATAGTCTGTATTTTTGTGGCTTTTCTCTAGCGTAATATCTTGGTGTGGAATCTGCTATTCTCGGCCGAAAATTGCACCCGCCAGCTCATTTTCTGCCCTACTTGTATTGACTGTCTGCCCACCACCTCTTAGGATCTTGGTGTTTTTTTCTTCCGATTTTGTCACCTCTACTAGAGGGTATACTCCTGCATTTACCGTTAGGTTAGTGAGAGAGCGTGAAAGCGAAGTTTATAACCACATCTTTCTCTCCTCTCCGATCTGGAGCCCAAGTCTCAAACGAATCCACCCACTGAACTGCTACTCTACTTATTTTCCGCATCGGAAAATACTAGATGCCTCTATACCTCGCTACGGAGATACGGTGTCGTGGGGTCAACAGACCCGCTCCCCCACGAGGGTGAAGACTCCTTATAGTTGCCTATCAAACCTAAGGATGCCTCACTTGCTCTCGCCTCGGGGTTGTCTGAGCACTATACTTCTAGGGCAACGTCAGCCATGTGGGATACTCGGTCATTTGGGGTTATGGTCGCTACGGCCTCACAAGAGCACAAAGGGGCTGGTTCTGAGTGAGAGAAAACTTCTCAATGTCTGAAATGTATGTGCCGCAATTACTCCCTCGGCGACAATTTTTAGAGTTCTTGTATGTGTACCAGAATTTTCTTGCGTTATGAAGTTGAAACCCCCATAGAAGATGGTTCGGGAGGTTCCGCGGGATTTGCAAAACTTTTGTTTGGTCATCCAGATGCTTATCGTCCTAAGTGTCACGATAGTGAGCCAAGTGATGGAATCACTTTTGCTCAGCCTTACTGAGGAACAGAAACGCATCACATAGAATCACTCGTGGAATAAAACTGCTCAAATTTCAGCCGACGACTCCTCTTAGACCACATACCCTTGCTCGTGCTCCTTAAAAAGCCTAACCCCTCTGACTGGAATAGGCATTGATGAAGGAGGCCCCCCCAAAAAAGAAAAAAAAAACTGTTATAGAGCACATATCGATTCCTGCAGAAGCAAAAAGTGACTCCTGATATATGTCTTTAATCTGTTAGCCCTTTGGAACTGGTAACTCATGCGCCTCTCTCCGGGAAATAGGAGAAAAGGATCGTAAAGCGCTCAGTTCGATCCATCGAAGGTATCACGCATATTCAATACCACCGGACAATATAATACTAGTGGCCAAACCATATCGATTTTAGGAACAATGTAAAACAGCTACTTATATAGCATATAGCAACCCCTCGCCTCCGACCGGACGAACTAAGAAGGGACCACGTTAACACTAACATCAAAGATATGCTGCCAACGTGTGCACAAATGCCGGCGTATGCCTTGTCAGTCGGTCACAAAAAATTGCATCCATCCACTACCACCAGCAGATGAAAGATCCCATGTTGTTATCAAAAAGTCCGAGGTTTCCATACCCGGGGTATCCGAAGTAAACAGACGCAATACCTGAACAGTTTGGACCAGTGAAAGCTTGGCAGGTAGTACCTTGCGAGAGAGGATGTCAGTGGAGTTTATCAGAGATTCTTGGATAAGGGGATAATACCTTGGTCGGGGCGGAAAGAGCTAATGTTCGAATTCCAGGGAGAGAGCAAGTTGTTACAGCTGCCATTGGAGTGAAGGCAGGTGCGTCCAGATGCACCGGCAAAGTTACTAGGGTAGTCAGAATAGGTTTGAGGGGAAAAGAGAAAATCGAGCAGGGCATTGCTTACGGGTCGAAAGTCACTTGAATACATCCAGGGGTTCTCTTTTCAAGACTCTCCTATTGTGGAAGTTAGCCACTGTCCGCTAGGCCCAATTGATGGAAGATAGTTTACTACTCACGAGGTCTCTGGCTTTCACATTGTTAAGGGCAGCAAGAACATCGCCTTCTTTAGGAGTGATAGTAAGCCCATCTGGGCGGGGCTTCAGGGCTTCTGCAACTGAGGCTGTGTGTTTGACCGTAGAGAAAATCCCGGCCAAATCAGGGACACCCCCGATATCGACGGGAGTAGAAATGACGCCGATAGCGAGGGTAGTCACCAATAACGAGGAGAGGAAGGTCTTAGCCTGCATTTTGGACAAAAGAGGCTGAAGATCGAAGCGGATCCGGGGAGTGGGTCTTGAGGCGGTTGATTGATAATCAAAGAAGCTAGTGATGGTGAGTAAGTGAGATAGGAGAGGTAGAGGGCTAGTTTTATACTTGAAATCTGGGCTGCGAGCAGGTAGAATTTGATATTGCTAGTGCAACTATAACTTCCCTTCAGTTAGCGGGAGCGTTGATATTGTGGAGCCCCTCAGTAATCTTAGCACCCCTCTAGGCTATGGGCCAATGGGTTCTCGGCACGTAAGGAAGTCTCTGTCAAACAATCAACCTCGATTAGTCTCTATGCGCCCGAACATCCATTGAAGCCCAAAGTGGAGCCGATAGCCTACAATTTCCAACTAGGTATCACTACCTTTGCACATCATGAGCTTCTATAGCCCCTTAAACTAGAATATCAGGTGGTCACGAGGAAAGACTATGAGAATCTGGTAATTGCTGGAAATCTTACGTTCCTAGCAGAAAAGAAGAGAGACTGGATGAGTAAGTCCCCATAGGTGGATAGGGTGCCTGTACAAGTCTCGTCGTCAGTCCGGGCGAGGTAATTAATGCCGTCTCTGCTACTTTTCCTTCCAAGGAACCCCAACCTCTTATGGTTTGCCACACAACAGGAGGTTTCCTAAAAACCCATGTCTAGACCTAGAATGGGAGTCTGCAAAGCACACAGCTGGTACTATTGGCCCTGCGGGTGCACTGGGTGTAGCTATTCCTAGAGGAAACTGCAACTCTTCAAATACAGCACATTTTACTTTTTTCCGTCTGGTTAGGATTGAAACTTTCGTAACTAAAGCCGCGAGAATTGGCCCGAAGTGTTGAAAAAGGAAGAGGGAGAAATCATAAGCAACTATTTTGCAACAACCCGACTTGGTTGGCCCGCTATTGTGCCCCCCAATTTATATTCCCTGTGAATATTCACTAGAATTCCCTCAACAGCACCCTGAAAATGGTAATCGCTTAGGCGTGAGGTCCCCGGCCAACAGTTGCTGTGCACCCGCATTCGCTAGGCTAAGCTCGAAGGTAAGACAAAGCCCAAGGTTCCCTACAGTTAGTTATTAAGAAGTCTGCAGCTTATGCGAAATTCCTATAGACGGCATAGCAATTACTTAGAAGGCATATAGGTGCTGTGGTCATGATGGACTTTCACCTCTCACTCGGCTGTTAGAAATACTGGGAAAGATAGTTACTGTTTCCCTACCACGATGGGTGCAATTTACTAACTGGAGAATTTTGTGCAACAAAGACCTTTGGGAGCGCCTTTGTTTAGATAAAAGGCATAGGGCCGGGGGCTGAAGTTAGAAGCAACTGTCCCTAGAGATGTCTATAAGAGGAGAAGGGGGTCATTGCTATGATAGTCTCGCTGTGTACCCATATCGTAAGGGTTCTCGGGAATTAAGTCATGAGGTTGCCTTCTGATAACAAGCTATGTAGGGACCCGCTCTGTGCCGGTATTGTACCTGTACACAGCCACCAACCCTAAACCTAACAGCCCTATGTTACACGACCTATTAGGAGGACGGTTTGGATAAAAAATACACCCTAACAGCAACCCCTAGTCCTGGTTGTCCTTTACTATCTTTATTGCAGACTCGTGTTTCGAATGTTTTGCTCACAATTCCGAGAAGCTCGCATACTCGTGCCAAGGTTGCGGCGTGCGGCCGCAATCCCCGCATGTTTGCAGGCTCACAACCGGGGCCACTCTAAAGAGTGCCTGACAGCTCAATGTCATTAGACAGCTCAATGTCACTTTGTGGGTTACCATAGCAATATTGTGACAGCTTAAGGTGACTTTGTGGGTTGCCAGAGTAACATTGTGGCTCAGGATGCTGAACATGCCTAGAGGGCTTACATTGGATTACGGTTGCTGCGATTAAGCAAAAAGCTAGGTCACGGAAATAGATGTATGGTTGAATCTTGTACTTGTACAGTCAAGTTGTGGCTCAAACCCCATTATACCTAGTATATACAATTCATTTATGAAGTGGTTGGCTTCAAGTTCAATTTGACTACACTAGTGTTTAGTCAATTGCTCATATCCTGTTGAGCCTCAAGTCATATCAAGTCACAATGTTACTATGGTAACCCTTAGGGTCACCTTAAGTTGTCACAATATTGCTATGGTAACCCACAAAGTGACATTGAGCTGTCTAATGACATTGAGCTGTCAGGCACTCTTTAGAGTGGCCCCGGTTGTGAGCCTGCGAACATGCGGGGATTGCGGCCGTACGCCGCAACCTTGGCACGAGTAATAGAAAAGGGAAAATAAACTAAGTCACAACACAAAATTTTGATCAGCCGCTGCCGGGGGCGGGGCTTTTGGCGGTCCCTTTTTAGTCAGGTCGCACGTACTAACAATTTGAGCCTGCTAGCCCTACACACTATCCTATAATGATGGATGCTTCTAGAATGAGTAGGAAGAAAAGAACGGAAAAAAAGGCATTTAGGGAATGAGCTAACATAGGGAAAAACGCCTGAAATAAAAATTAAGAATTATTAAAATATTAATAGATACAGGGTATCCCGGACCATAGCTTCGAAATTTTTAAAAGTGGGGATTTTACTAATTGCTTAAAGTACTCTTATTATTAAGATAGGTAAGAGGTTGTAAAGTTAAGGATAAATAATAGTATAACAGTCTAAGAGCCCAAAATGCACATAGCTAAAAAAGCTCTGAAGGGTGGAAGAAAATGTGCATGTAGAGTGGGGAGCTTAGAGGCAAACAAATAAAATTGAACAGAGTCAAGATTGTGAGATTCTGGCTAGGAGGTTAAGGTATTGAACCTAGGAACATGCCAATACAGACTATCATGGGGTCGACCTTAGTCATGCCGGGTATTGGTCACTTGGCCCGATGGTCGCACAAGAAACTGGTGATGGATACCATTAGATTATGCTCGAGTTTTGCACCACTAGATCGTGCTCGATCACCTCGACCATAGGGATCCTTTAATCACAAGCTGATTGATCGATATCCTCGTCATCTGGGATTTAATTGATTAGGGATACTGCTCGACAATACTCAAGCATGCGCGATCATGATCTCTCACTATATAATATTAGCAATAAGGTGTGCAATGAACTAGCGTAAAGGGAGTCTACCCCACACAAAATAACAGCTCAACCAGAACCTACACTGTTAGCTCTTCAACAAACAGGCCTTCCTGAGGCCGACTCTATCATTTGTCTTATTTTTATAGATAGCCGTACTCTAACAAAGCCCTCGGGGGGCAGGTTTCTTTACTACGGACCGCGCGGGTGGCGCTTTCTAGATGAATGGCGGGATGTGCGGGTTGGGTTGGCTTACCTCGGAATTTAAATGAAGTTGGTTTGCGCGTATGCTTGGATAGGTGATGGCTCCCACATATATATATAAATAAAAGTAAGTGAAATCGCAAGGTCCTCACTCCCATCACCCCCGGCCCATGATAACTGACACGCTCTATATCTGGTTTAGAGAGCGAACTGAATAGTGACAAAGACTCCGGATTGGTAACATATTTCCATGACACACCAGGTGGGTGATGGAGTAGGGCCCTCTATTCTTTTTATAACCTAAGTCTAAATATTGGTAATCCATATTACCGGAATCGACAGGAGAGTTATTTAATGATCTAACAATCAGGAGGAAACCTAGGTGTGGGATGCAGGGTTATGGCAACAAAACCGAACAATTTTTTCTTCAGTAATACATATGAAATCGATCATACTTAAACACAATCGACAACAATTAACTATAATTGAGTATGCCCGAGCACTTGCCATGATTAATCACTCGATCAGAGCCCCCCCATTTCATCTCATTTGACCACGGGGGCCTCTGGATCAGATCAGATCAAACATGACCCCCGTGATCTGCTCGATTATGCTCTTTCCTATCGCTACAAAACACCCCAAATATTCTAGTTCTGAGTGACAGAAAACTTCAGAGTGTCTAAAATATAGTATCTCTCGAACTACTATCTTCCACTAGGGTTTCAACTACATGGCGCAAGAAAATTCTTGTGCCCATACAAGGATCCCAAAAAAAACTGTTGCCGAGGGAGTGATTGAAGCGCCAACAAGATTTTGTGAAATTTTATTTGGTCGCCCAAGTGCTTCTCCTCACCCTAGGTGTCACAGTAGTTCGCCAAGTATAGTCACAAATCAACCTTACTTAGCCTTAACAGCAAGTCATCACATAGAATCGCTCGTGGAATATGATAACGCAAATTTCGCCTGATAACGTCATTTACGGGTTAGCGGCTCAGCACCTATATGCGGCTCACCATGGCAACCACTTGAAAACCAAGATTAATGATATAAATAATGTTGACATCACTTTAGAACTTAGTTACAAAGTACTTTTGAGTATGGAGAATAAGAATATGTAATTTCTATTTCATAATAAGAAACATATTTCTTGGTATAGTGGTTTTAAGAATTGATATTGTAACAGAACTACTCCTTTTACAGGTTATGTAAAAATTCAAATATATATAAGAGGACTTTTAAAACCCAATAGAGTAATTATTTGAACCTTTTATACTTAGAGTAATATGCTTCTATAGTAATTTATAGGCATATTGGCAGGTTATAGTAACTAAAACAGAGGAAGAAAACTATATACAAAATATACCACTTTGGTAGTGTAATATCTGTTGACACAGTTACAATAAGAATTTAGTGTTTTGTAATCTTCTTCTCTAAGGCTTTCTTACTAGGTATACCAAGTTTGAAGCCAAATTGATAAGTCTTTCTAGCTCTGTACTTGAGAGCTAGATATTAAGAACAAAATTCAGTGTATATAGAGTTAAAGTTTGAAATCTCTGAATCCAAGGGCTCAATTGGACTAAACATCATTAAATAGCTTTAGCTATATGAGAAGACCAGAGAGTACTGCTTTTAGCCTGATTCTGCATGTGTAGTGTATAGGGTTAAGGCCAAAGAGTAGTATTTCTCTTGGAATTACTTGCCAATAACTAGGGAATAAAACTTACAGGACAGGACAAAATATGTTGAAAGTTTATATAGAATCCTAGACCACATTAGGGAAGTGTATTACAAAGTATTGGAATATTAGGAAACCCCTATAAGCAGATATCATCAGATCCAGATTATAAGATACAGATTTATCTCTGATCTTTTATATATTCCCCATACCCACCAAACTAGCTACAAACAATTATCCAAGCTATTACAACAGAGAATACAAGATCTGTATTATCATACTACCTACTTAGACTAGTATTCTTATAGTGGTTTTCAATTTTCCAGGACAACTATTCTAACCAAAATGATAGTTGAACCATTTCAACCAATTTTGAATAAAGTGAGTGTACAACAAGAACTATTCCTTATTATTAAATAAAAACTCTGGATTCTTATTATCCATATTTAAAAGTACCTTCTAACAAATTTTCAATATGGTATCACTCCTATTTATGTGGATAATTAAATTTACATTTCGTGTTCCAGTGGTTGCCATGGTGAGCCGCATATGGGTGCTGAGCCGCTAACCCGTAAATGACGTTAGGTACCTACCGTCCTGAGTAAGGACGGGCGTCACCTGTAGGTACCTGCCGTCACCTGTAGGTACCTACCGTCACCTGTGGGTACCTACCGCCCTGAGTAAGGACGGGTGTCTCTTGTAGGCCCTGGCTGCTCCCCGCATACCCCCATCACTACCGTCTCAGCCCTGTCGTCACCCATTGCCTAGGGGCTGCATGGTCGCTCCACCTCTGCCTGGGTGAATAAATATAGACCTGAGAGACAAAGATTAATTATTTTGAGAAATCCTAGCGATAAAGCAGATTCCGCCTCCCTTGGTCTTATACATTTAGATATTGTACTCTCTAAACCCACTACCTTACCTTCCAACGAAATTTGATACATGATAGTAGAGCCTGAGCTTCTCTACATTAGAATCTACATTAGAATAAAAATGTTTCACTTCTTAATAACACTGACCTAATGCTCATAAAATTCGAAAATGAAACATAAACTAAGACACCTATAGGGCCCGGCCGTCCGTCCTGGGCATAGGTTAGGACGGACTGCAACTGGGCGTCCGTCCCGGGCAAAGGTCTTAAACTTGGCGTCCGTCCCGTCCTAGGCGAAAGACGGACGGACTGGACTGGACGCTTGGGAACACTGGAACACTGTGCATGGCCAAGAAAGGCCTAAAAGCAGGGTTCCGAATAGTCTGACTGGGCTGGTCTTGAGGACAGGACCGTTTAGTCGGTCCTCCTTGATGTCAGCGGCTAGACCAGCCTACCGGTAGTTCAAGTGGTCCGGTCTGGTCCAGGACCGGTCCCAGACCAGTCTATATAAAAGTATTGCATGATACTATTATAATGATACTAAGATAGAACACACGCAGAAGAGAAAAGACTTGTGCTGCGACCAATCGAAAGATGAGAGGACTTTAGTATTTTATATATATATCCTGTCAGTATTGTTAGTAAATTAATTAGCGGAGTATTTCAATGCGCTTTATTTATAGTAGAGCATGATCGTGAGTGGGAGTGAACGGAGAGAACTTCCCCACAGCCGTGCTAGCCATCGATGTATTTTGTGTTGCTCTACTCTTGGTGTTTCTCTTCCTCTCGCGGCCGCCGTTTCTGCCTTCTGGCAGTTGCTGTTAAGCGGATAAGCCCAAATATCGTGCACAGTCTATCACTCGGTTTTGACCAGTCCGACTGATCCCCGTCCAGTCAGTTCTAACAACAATGACTGTCTGGTCGGTCTAATTCCCACCATTAGACTAGACTTGACTTTGGCCGGTCTAGCTAGTCCAGTCCAGTCCTCGATCGACCATTCGGAACCTTGCTAAAAAGTGGAAGAAAATATATATGTAGAATAGGGAGCTTTAGGGCAAGTTAAAATTTTAATACTTTTACCCATGAGGTAAAGACATCGAATCTAGGAACATGTTAACACAGACGATACCCGGGATTAGTGCTAGCTATATGGGACACTGGCCACCTGGTGTTCTAGCTGCACAAGAAACCCCAATTAGACTAGATCCGAGTGAGAAGAAACTTGTCAGTGTCAAAAATGAGACATTTCCAGAGCTATGATACTATGTCTTATAGGTGTTTCAACTGTGATACATGGGGAAAAAAATTCTGGTACACATACATGAATTCCGAAAACCGTTGCCGCCGGGAGTTATACTGGAATACGTACAAATTTTACAAAGCCTTTGTTGAGTAACCTAAATAAATACTTGTCATCACCCTAAGCGTCACAATAGTTAGCTAAGTAATAAAGTCGCTCTTATCAAGCCTTAGCAATGAGAGCACCCATCGCATAGAATCACTCGTGGAATATGGACACACAACTGCCGGAAGTATTACTTCGATGTAACCGCAAGTGCGGATATGCTCGGCCAGTTTCCAGCCGCTTGGGACATGAGGATCTAGGAAATGAACGGAGTCATATTGGCGTATATTCATGCTACAGATTGCTATACTGTAAATAGGGCAGTCTCAGGCGCATCTATACAACGGAAAGCAAGAGAACAACTCTCTCCTTCTTTCATCAATCGGTCCCATTACTTTAGCCTCCGACTCCGGCCTCTTCCGTGTGACCTCCGACAGAAAATTTTGCCTAAAGATTCCTCTTTGATAACAAATCGGACCCCGCTATAAAAACTAGCCCGGTAGCATAAAATAAACACTGGTGAAAGGAAAGTCTGAAGGAGAAAAGATACTATCACGAGGTACACATCAGTCCTTGCAGGAGAATAAAAGCGATTCCTCATACGTACAGTATCATTAATCCGTTAACCCATTGGAACTGGCAATTGATGTCTCTCTTCAGGAGAAAATGGCCTCCTGAGACAAGCAAAAGATCTCAAAATGCTTAATTCTATCCAAGGAAAACTTTGTCACACACATTCAACACCGCAATCGGACAATATAACACTGGTGGCCAAACCATATCAATTTTAAGAACAACATAAAACTACCTAGCACACAGAAACCCCCCGCCTCTGACCAGGCAAACCAAGAATGGTCCATACTAACACTGATATCAAAGATAAACTGCCAACATGTGCACAAATGCCGACATATGTCTTCTCAGTCAGTCACAAAAAATTGCATCCGTCCACTACCACCAGCAGATGAACGATCCCATATTGTTGTCCCAGCCCCCAAGACTCCCATACCCGGGGTATCCAAATGGAACGGACCCACCACTTGC
The DNA here is from genome assembly GCA_003521225.1 of Tuber microsphaerosporum. Lineage (NCBI taxonomy): Eukaryota > Fungi > Ascomycota > Pezizomycetes > Pezizales > Tuberaceae > Tuber > Tuber microsphaerosporum. The sequence goes on from QOVD01009939.1 coordinate 14,785, forward strand.
GCAGTTTGGTTCCGTGAAGATTTGGCAGATAGTATCTTGTGAGAAGAGATCAGTAAGGTTCGTTAAAGTGATTCTTGGATAAGGCTGTAATACAATCGTCAGGGCCAAAAGAGCTGATGCTGTATCTCCAGTAAACGTCCCAGTTGGTACAGCCGCCGTTGGTGGCAATGGGGCAGAGGTAAGCAGAATTGCCAGTGAAGTTACTGGAGTGGCCCCATTAGCTTTGAGGGGAAATGAGAATACCAATGAATGGATTTGCTTACGGGTTGGAAGTCACATAAAGACACCCAAGAGTTCTCTTTTCAAGACTCTCCTATTGCGGAAGTCAGCCACTGTCCGCCAGGGCCAATTAACCGAAGATAGCTTGACACTCACAAGATCTCTGGCTTTCACGCTGGTGGAGAGAACGGGAACGTCGCCATCTTTGGGAGTGATGGCAGCTCCATTGGGGCGGGGCTTCTTGATTCCTGTGTCTGTGGCGACCTTTTGGAAGGGAGTGACAGCCCCGTCCACAGAATGACTAGACTTGATATCTCGGGCCTCAACCCCAGTGGGGGTAGCAGTGACACCAACAGCCAGGACAGTTGCCAGCAAGGAAGAGAGAAAGATCTTAGCCTGCATTTTTAATAAAAAGGAAGTTGAAGATGGAAATGAATTGAAGAAGTGGATGTCGAAGCTGTTGGCAGATTTTCAGAGAAGCTGATGGTGAAGAGGCGAGATAGGAGAGGGAGATGGGTGGTTTTATACCTGAAATCTGAGCTGCGAGCAGGTAGAATTTGATATTGCTAATGCAATTACAAATATTCGCTTCGCTTACTGGAAAACTAATATTGCGAAGTCTCTCAGCAATCTGAGCACCCCCCTGCTCTATGAGCCAACGAACTTTCAGCATGTGAGGTAGTCTGTCAAGTAATCAACCTCAATAAGTGTCTGAGTCCATGCTCTACCAACATCCATTAAAGCCCAAAATGAACCCATAGTTTACAATTCCCAACCCTGTCGCTACCTTTGTGTATCATGAACTTCTGTAGCTCCCTAGATTATAATTTCAGGGCGGCCACGCGGACCAAGACTATGATAATCTGACTAAGGTTGGATATCATACATTCCGAGCAGAGAGGAGAACACGAATTGGATAGATTAGCCCCGATAGGCAGATGGGTGCTCGCACAAGCCTTGCGGTGTATCCGGTTGATGCAATCAATGCCTTCTTTGTTATTTTTCCCTTCAAAAAATTCAATCTTCTTGTGGCTAGCTACGCTACCGGAGATTTCCTAAGACTCGTGTCTTAGCGTAGAACTGGAGTCTACAGGTATCCAGCACTGCTTACCCTACCAGAACAGAGGTGGGCGTAGCCATTCTTGCATGAAGCTATAATTCTCCTAATTCAGCAGCTTCTTTCTTTTTTTCAATATAGTTAGGGTTGAGTCTTTGATAACTTGAGCCAAGAGAATTGGTCAGGGGTTAAAGCAGGGGATAGAAAAAAAGCCGTTGAACAACCCGTTCATGACAATTAGCCTTCTACTATTATGCCCCACAATTTATATCGCCCGCATATTCACTATCTATTCCCTCAACAGCCCCTTGGGCAGAGCACTCGCTTGGATATGAGGTCCCCGGTCAATAGTTGCTGTGCGACCGGGTTTCGCTAGCCTAAGCTTGAGGGTAAGACAATGCCCAACCTTTCCTATGTTACTAAGATGTCCACGACTTATAAGCAGTGTTCCCAGGCGTCCAGTCGGTCCGTCTTCGGGGGGGGGACGGGACGGAATACAGCTTGTAGTCCCCCTTTTTGGGGGTGCTAGGACTGACTACGCCCGGGAGGGTAAGGACCGGACGGACTGCAGGGGACTATAGTCCTACCGCTTGGACCTTCAATACCAGCCAGCCAGGTTGACATTATGAGACATCACTCATATGGTCCCCGGCAGTCCCCCGCCGTCCCCCGCTATCCCCTGTAGTCTGACCAGCCCCTACACTCGCCTCCATTTTCGGGACGGAACACCCAACCACTCAACTAATACATTATACGGTAAAAGTCTTTAATGGCGCAGGAAGAAGGAAAGAATTACTACGTTGATAGAGTGCAAGTATCAGTATGTAATAGTTAGTACAGCTAAAGAGATTGTCTATTCTTTCCCGGCAGTCATTACTCAGGATGGCCGGGCCCTGCAGGTGACGGCTGGTACTCGGGCGAGGGGGAAAATATTGGGACAAGCAGGGGGGTGATGGAATTGCTGGAATTAGTAGCTATCATACTTTTTTGGTTCTTTGATACTCCTTCTAAAGTATCCCCTAAACCGCTGAAACATTTAGCCCTATTTAAGATGTTGAACACTAGCCTATTTGAGCAATCGGGAGTAAGTCTACGTGCTCCTTGTCGTTTCCATCATGGACATACTGAGGAATACGGATTTCACGGAATTCTGAGTACTACACCTCTAGCAAACAATAATGTTTTTCCTACCACGGTTACTCAAATAGGCTAGTGTTCAACATTTTAAATAGGGCTGAATGTTCCAGCGGTTTAGGGGATATGCACAGGCATCTGCTACCCCTGCTTGTCCCAATACTTCACTCCTACCGTAAAAACTGAAATAATTGAGAATGGCGCTAGGGCGTTGGAGTTGCCTCTCCTAGTAAGGTCAGTTGTCTCAGCCGAGGGTTGAAGGATCTTTCTCACTGTGTTTTCTCCCCCTAATCTAAAGGGGGAAATTCTGGACGTCCTAGCGCCATTCTCAATTATTTCGGTTTTTACGGTATAGTGCCGGACACTGCCAATCGACACCTATGTTAATTCGCCGTCGCTTAATAAGCGGCAATCATCTTCCTAATTGGGTTCGGTTATCTCACAAAGTGAAATGATCGGCGATATCTAATGCTGCATTAGGCATAGTGTTACCAAGATATTACCCGATACAGTAATTTTTGAGTGTGTTAGTCTGCCTCTCCTGCAAAAAATGGAAATCTTTGAACTGCTCTAGCACAGCAGGAAGTTCATATTTCTTTAAATCCCTCTGTAATTCTTTAGACAACCATCAAATAAAGACTTTTACAGAAGCATTTGAGTTTTTGAGTTGTTGTTGTTGACTTAGAAGAGTTTGAAGTTGGTCATGCTTGGGGTTCGCAAAGGTGTTGATTGGCATTGTCCGGCACTGTACCCCTAGTACCTACAGGTGACGCCTGTCCTTACTCAGGGCGGCCGGGCCTTGCAGGTGACGGTGAGTACCTACAGGTGACGCCCGTCCTTACTAATGACGGCCGGGCCCTGCAGGTGACGCCCGTCAATTCCAAAGACAGCCGGGCCCTACCGGCAGTTACCATTTCCATTAAGACTGCAGGGCCTGGCCGTCAACCTATAGGACAGCGGTTATTAGCAAAGACGGACGCCATGCCCGGCGGTCCTTGCCCACCCTGCCCGGGACGGACGGGACTATGGCCCGCCAAGGCCCTGGCGTCCGCCCGGGACGGTTGGGAACACTGCTTATAAATGATACCTATAGACATCACAGAGCAAATGTTCAGAAGGCCACACGTACTGTAAGCATGATGAGTATTCACCCTATACTCGGCAGCTAAAAATCCTGCCAACGATAATTCCTCTTTCCCCACCCTCATGTGTACGATGAACTATTACGAGCATTTTGTGTAACAAAGACCCTTGAGAGCCCCGCTTTTTAGACATGCGGCACAGTGTTGGGGGATATATTTGGAAACAATTTTTCCTAGAAATATCTATCAGAGAAGGGGTCCTTGGTACAATCGGCCCACCATGTGCATCATATGACGAGGGGTCTCGAGAATCAAGCCATGGAGGCGCTTTATGATACTAAGCCAGGCTACTACGTTTGTCTTTAACCTTAAACTTGCCAGTTCCAGGTTGCACGGCTTGTTGAGAGAAGGGTTTTGATAGCCAATATATCGTAGCAGCAGCCACCTCTAGTCCCGGATGTCCTTGATCATCTCCATTGCCTACTCACATCTGAATTGTCTGGTTTTCAACTCCGAGAAGCTGGCATAATTGTAAATTTATAGCAATTCAAGCAAGAATGCGCAAAGCGCCAGCTAAAGAAGAGGCAACACATATCGATAGAATGGCCGAAGAAAGACCATCATCACAATACACAATCCCGTGAAGGCTGAAGACGGGATCTCCGGTCTACTAATTAGCAACTGCCGAAAGCGAAGCTTCTGACACTCCCGGTTCAAAGAACCCGCACATAGTTCCACCCTGCTAGCGTCCTATTGCGCACTATATACTGTGCAACCTATCTAAATAGTTTGATCCGACGATCCGACTATCCGATGATCCGACAGGTACCCCACCCTACCAGATCTTGTTCTTCCTTCTGCCCTGACTCCGACTATCCGGGAACGACAATATCCTCAACCCTAGCAAGCTAAGCAGGGAAAAAGGGAGAAGGGCAGGAGGTGAAAAAGGGGGGAAAGATGGAAACAACAGATGCCTCGGGCTTGGTTGAATATTCAAAAGAAAGATTCCTGTAGGGTCCCCACATTTCCAGGAGCCAGGCGCTGTTGGGCTAAATACCTCAGGGTAGCTAGAAATGGAGGAAACTATTCTCATATCGTACAGCACCAATATCATGCGCCAGTTCATTTTCTTCATTTTCACTCCTTTCCCCTCATCCAACTTCACGAAGTAAGGGCTAAAAGCAAGGTAACAGTTAATGACAAGACTATAGCATAGCAGTATATCATAGTCCCCGGTAACTTAGCGTTACTCGCCTTTCCAAGTTAAACTCACCTTGCGGGCAGGCAATGATTAATTCTAGAGACAGAGTAAAGGAATCACATACCCTCGGAGAAGGTGGAGAATGGCCAGTGAGGACATTAGGGCTAGCGGAAAAAGTGAGGAGTGGGACCCTTCTCCCCCCTCACCCCCTACCCCACCTCTCTGTAGACATGTGGCAGTATTCTAGGGAAAGGAAGACGGAAAACATAGCTTGAACAGAGGTGAACAGTTCACCATTCTTGTTGGCAACATTCTGAAAGGTGCTGAGGCGTCTTAAGAATCCTTAGTCTTGATTAGCCCAGCCAGTATGTCAAACCCCTGCATAACAGGGGGTTGTTAGGCACGAACGCCATTACAACTCCCTCGCTGTTACACAAGGCATTAAGCGCCATCCTCATCTCTGGAAAAATATATATGAATGTATTTTCCTTACTACCCTCGTATTCCTATTACCCAATCTTTGTAAGCTCAAGGACAGCTTAAGGAAACCGAGCTGTTATCGATATAAGTTACATAAATTTTGAAATTTGTTTCCTCTCAATTTCATGTTTCTCCCTCATACTCACTCACCCTCTGAAGTCACTGTGCTTCTTCAGCCTCCATCCACCGGAGCATATCCAACACCCAAATGTTGATGAAGCAAAAAATATTTAGAAAAACAATATGAGCCTTTCCACCCGTGTTTTAGCCACTTGTACAAGCGATACTAATATATGAATCAATAGATAAAAGCCCTCCATAAACGGTAGGGCTGAATTATGGATTTATAAGCAAAAGGTAACCCAGTCAGATATATACTACTTCCCACTTCCAATCCACCGGTTTCTCCGAATTCCACATGGATCCTATTCGATGATAAATGGTATTTCCCCAGAAACTCGTATCACACCCCTTATATACTAATAGCCTTCCTTTGACTTATATCTTTCACCCTCTCTCCTAAACCAGCCGAAGTCGTGTCAACCAATCAGTGAATCAATCAAGGGAACGCCCCCTAAGTGACCCCACAAAGCACACACCACCGAGAGCTTTCCAGAGCTCACCCCCACCTCATAAGCACAGCAGGGAACGGTGTGCGACACCACGCTACCCTCCACAGCGAAACTCCAGGCTGCCCCTCCAATCACACAATATCACTCATACCCCTAAACAGACCAATTATACGTACAGTATTACCCCCCGCAGCACCGATAGTGCCGAATTTCCCTGCGATCGCACATTGTGCTAAAGAGACCCTAGTGAAATCAGCTTACCGTATTTCCCCGATTGGCATATTCAACCTCACAGAGGTGTAATGCTATCACACGACTCCGGATGTTAGTTAGTAAATACAAGATCGACAGGTATCATACGTTATCGTATCATACCTCACAACTGCCGGTAACATCAACCCTCATAATATCAGGGTTAATGCTCCTGTAAATGGAAAAGATCTGCAACTACAACCCGGCCTGAAGCGCTTTTGACATAATACCACCCAATCGACACTCCTATGGTAGAAAAGTGCGAAGCCAGTTTTTCTACAATAGTTCGCGTTTTACTCGTAGTGTGATATAGGGAAATTGCGCGCTATTGAGAATGCAGGGCGTAATTTACGATGGAAAAAACCACGTGTCACTACCCCCCCCCCAGCGCACCACC
>QOVD01009940.1:0-11149 GCA_003521225.1 Tuber microsphaerosporum
CCCCGCACCCTCATATCCTAACACCCCATCACCACCGGAACCCTAAACTCCGCCAACCAACCGGCAAGAGGGAGGCCAAGTCCGCCATCAACTTTTCAGCCAGCCACCACCGCTACCTCAAAGGCATATGTAGTACTTGCACGTTTGTGTAAGTTGAGAAAGCACAGGCCTAGCAACAAAAGAACCGTGCCCTGGGCTTTCAATAAAAATCACCAATTTTCAGTACGCATCCATCTAGCAACAAAGAATGAGAAATAATTCAGTAATCCTTCTTTGACAGAGAGCCCGACCCAAAGACTCACATTGCCGAATTTCAGGTCACAGGAATTCTTCTGCAAAACCCGAAAGCCTGAATTCCGAAGGGGGAGGTTGAAAGCAACACCAAGACAGCCAATTTGCACCAGTATGGGATTTTGGATAGGAACCAAGGGAGCCAAGCCAGCTTTCATGTCTCTGGATCAGTATTTGTGACTATTAATAAAAAATCGAAAAATTTGTAATCCTAAACTCCCTATGGATGCTCCTCATGCTACCAGAGTTTGGAGGACGGGAGCTGTTGTGGTTGTTACCAGCAGCCAATTGAAAATCGTAATCTTTTATGGAAAACCTGGGGGGGGAACATTTCTTTGCTGCCAAGATCGTACTCGCTTAGTTTACTTACCTACTCGAGTACTTGCTTGTGATGCGGTGAGATGGTGGGAGGGATGGCGGACAGTCTTGCCGGACTTTGGTGTGCTCGAGCACGAGTATTGTTCGCTATCCCTTTCTATTCGTTGTTGTTTCTCCCGCCCTGTGATCATGGTGGAGGTGGGGTACTAGTGTAGCGCGATCTCGGAAGATTGACACAATCTCGCGCAGGAGCGGTGGGGCGTGCCGTCATTCGGGCCCGGCCCGGATCAGGGACAGGAAAGGTTACGCTTGTGATACCGCACGAGTATTTCGGGAGGCTTGAACTAGGCGACGGGTGGCAGTGGGTTGTTTTGTTTTGTTCCGTTTCGCTTTGTGTAGTCGGATGGAGGGAGGAGGGAAGGGAGGGAGGGAAAGGAGGGCTTTGCTTAACGTCCTCCAATAACTCTACCGTACAGGCGCTAACTATACTTGCCTATTCCAATAGTCCCGATGCCTTTGGAATGAGAGTACGAGCACTATTCGCCCCCTCCTTCTTCGCTTCTACCGTCCCCCTTCAAGTCACAACGCGACCCCACCACCAATCCATTTCCGGTACCCGAGAACTCAATCCAACTTGCCAATACTTCAACCTCAACATATTGACCGAGAAGTGAGCAAGGCATGACAGCTAGGCGGGCCGTAAGTCATTCAACTGGTGGCACCAAAAAAAACAAAACCTCAAAGCGAGGGGTCTGAACTAGAATTATGGTCTGCAGGTACGGTACCGCACTCGAGCATATATCATAGATAGTTCACTCCTATACCTGACCAGCTTAGCGGGACCATAGGTTAACCTTAAAACTATCACTTGCAGATCCCACAAAGTGTCCAGAAACTTTGGCGTTTCCTTGGCCTAAACTACTTTCGGAACCGGCAAGTGCACCGGTACCTGACTCGCAAATACTGACACTCAGCTGCTTTACCTCCCACTTACTGATATCTACCTCCTACAAAGCAAACAAGGACGATCCTGATTGTGGCTTCAACTTCCACACATACCGAAACTGAAGAACTGAAAAGAAAAAAAACACAAAGACCTTTTCTTTCCACCCTCACCCGAACCCAGATTTTGCTTGTGCTCGCTATTTGCTTACAAAGGCTAGATTGCCATAGCCCCTCTATCCCGGGAGGGGTGTCGCACGGGAGTACCCGCTGGCACTATACTAGTACCCACGAGCGAGTGGGTGTCTAGGCCGGAGTCCCAGCAAGCTACAGTACGTCGCGCAGCCTATGCTGCTTGTGCTCGAGTACTTGTACCGCATTTATCTGGCGAGACACCGGCAGACCCTTTTACGGTAAGGTGAGAAGCAGCTGAGGTGAATCTTACAATTGGGTCAAAATTAGAGTACCGAAGGGCTTACTCTTGGCTATACGGAGTTAGGATATGGAGTTTTATTGCAACTCTGAGACAGAAGCTAGAATAAAAATCTTATTCGAACGTACTGGCACTTGACACTTCTCCCCAGACAATGCAGTACTAGCACCTGTGGGTGACATATTTCACTGTGGTTTATCTTGTCCGACCCAGATTGAACTGGATAAGATGGATTAAGCCTAAGTGTCGGTGTCTTGGATTTTTCTTAGTGATAGCTACTAGCACGAGCACTGTATAGCTGATGTTTCTTTGTAGTGAGCAGTGGGCGTTGCTCAATGTACCACCGTGCGATACTTGTACTGTGCCACAGTAACCCAAGTGCTGGAATGCTACCGATACTTGGAGATTCCAAAAGTATCCGGAAATATTGGCATGCTTGAGACCGAGGAAATGCCTGACTTTCCGGATGCTGTCGGAATCGGCGAGCACTGTGTTACGATACGGTATAAGCACGAGGCAAAGCAAGCAAATTCTCGGGAAGGCTTGAAGCCACCACGCATTACATAATAAATAGTGGACCAATGATAACCCTTTCTTCTCAAAAAAGGCGATTTTCTCGGGCTGGTCGGTACTCGCTGTACCGTAAAAACCGGAATAATTGAGAATCTCGCTAGGGCTTGGAGCTGCTTCTCCTTGTAAGGCCTGTTGAATTTTCCTCTTTATTTGTCTTAGCAAAGGGCCGAAAGAGAATCCTTTCGTTGTGTTTTCTCCCCATAACCCAAAGGGGGAAATTCTGGACGTCCTAGCTTCATTCCCAACCATCCCAGCTCCTAGGTGTCCTAAAAGGTTCGAGTGCCCACCAAAGTTAGCGAACAGCTAACCTAGGCCAGCCTGCAAAATAACCCCGGTCTTGTATGATGACATCTCCCCTAGTACTTGCAACTGTTAGCTGATACAGGTACTTTGATAGTCAGAAGATCCAAATGCGCGCCTACAGTGTACAGAGAACTTCGAACTCTTCCACAGGAATTCACACTGCAGAGGTGGGCTGATACGACAGCTCAAGTTAACGAGCACTCATGCAACTACCAAACACATGCCATGTCCAGCTAAGGAAAGACCAAAGGTGTGCGGGTTCTTGCATTGGCTTATTACTCTTTGGTACCATATGGGATTGTGGCGTGCTGTGCGTGATAGGCTTGTGTGACTGGGGGAGATGGAAAGCTTCTGATCAGGGGAATTATACTCGCCAGGAGCCTGAGTTAAGGCGTACCGGTGCTGGGGTGCTGGGTTTAAGCTCTTTTGTGAAAGTGGCCGGGGGGAAATTGTGCAACTGGAGTTAGGTTGGACGGCTGGCTGAAGGGAAAGGGAGAGTGGAAAGAAGGAGGGACAAAGAGAGAGGGATACAGACAAAGAGGGTGATACGGGGTGCGCCGTGGAGCCAGCAGAGGCCAATTATCAGGTTGGAGGTTGAGCTAGCGGAGAGGGCGGCCCGACGACACTCGATAGGAGTACAGTCCTAGAAGGTGTGGAGTGTTTGTATGTGTTATCCCATGCTCTGCTGTTCTTAAACGGAATATAGACAACAATAAAGAGTACAAATATCCCCCCCTCCCCATCCCATCCATTCCTCACTCACTCGATTGCCTAGGATCAGCAGTCTCCAAATCTTCCAGTCAATTCGTTACGAAAGCAAGGCAACGCAAAAAGGCAAGAACAACAATGCAGTACAAACTCATCTCCGCGCTATTGGCACTCTCGGCTGCTACTGTAGTCCAGGGCAACCCGGTTGCGGGTGCCTGCAATGCCGATAACGTACTCAGGGCTCTGAGACGCTTCTCCAGTGAGGCTATTCCCTTTTGCAGTAGTTATATCAACGTCCCCACGATTACTACGAGCACTACTTATACTGCTGGGACTGTGTAAAATTTCCCCCTTCTGGTCAATTAGTTTCAGTTTGACTAATAACTGGAATCGAATTGCATCTGTCTAGCACTACGACTACCACTGCTACCCTCGCCGTCAATAAAAGAGAGGCAGAGGAAGACATCGTCTTCGGCCTCCCGATTGGGGATGAACACCTGGCACGTCGTGATGGACCCGCCTTGCCATCTTACGTCTCTCAGTACCCCCCCGAGAGGGTCTCGAGCGCTTGCTCTTGCATGACTATTCCTACCTTGACTGCTACTGCTACTATTCCCGTCACCGCTGTAATCCCCCCTTCCCCACTTTCTTCCCCCACACTCTCTCTTCTAATATACTAATTATCAATAAATAGACCGCCACACAGACCCAAACCGTGACGGGCGGAAACTGCGACAAAACCTACAACACCTCCGGCAACGGCAGCAACAACAAAGTCGAGATCGTTCCGGCCTCCTCGGCAAACGACTGCTGCCAGAAGTGCCAAGCGAGGCATGATTGCGTTGCCAGCGCGTTCGTCCTTTTCTTTTGCCAGCACTTGATCAACAAACAGGCTACCCCTGGGGAGCTGGTCACGCCGATGTGCCCACTCGGCGTGGAGAATTACCACTTTGGACCGCCGGCGCCTGGGTTGGTGTACGCTGGGCCTTGTGGGTATTGAGTGTGGGCTTGTGTTCGTTCGAAGGGGGGAGGAAAGAAACTTGGGTGATAGGTTAATCGGAAGAGGGGAAGTGAGGAGGGGCATGAGCTTATGCCTTATTTAATGATTTTCCCGAGTTGTGGTTGGAGGGTTGCTGTGAGAATGCTATATTATTATCCGAAAAATTCATCAGTCTTCTATGAACATACCACCGTATTCACATACTCATCCTCATACATCACAGCATAAAGAGAAAAAGCGACATTTACAAATCCGAGTGATAACCGATGACTAATTGTGGTCCGTGCAACCATGCACTTGTAACGACAGCGGAAGTGACGGTGTATGCACAAAAAAAAGAACAAGAACATTACCGTAAAAACTCTTGTAGTTCGCTATCTCCGTCAGCCCAGGATAGGTTTAGTTTGACAAGTTAACAGAATTGCGTGTGTCAGTTAATGAGATCCAACACGCTCCGATGGCTGATCTTACCCATCATAGGAAAGAACTAACCCTTTTCAAGACCATTTGTCTGTAGATCCGGAGATACAGCCTCCTGCGGAGATAGCGAACGACAAGAGTTTTTACGGTATTCTTGTTATTGTTATTGTCGTCTCAGACAGGGCTGGGCTTTAGGGACTTCCGGATCTACGAGTACGAGTACTCGAGTAGTAGCGAGTCGGGCAAACCATGGTATTGATTGGTCAAGAACGGGCTTGGAAAAGAAAAAAAAAAAGAAAAAAAAGAATAGTTTGGTAACAGTAACGGTCACGGCGCCCAGGGTTTTCGCATGAGGAAGAAGGGGAGGGGGAGGGGCGTCCTTGGTGGGGGTTTGTTTTGATCTGATATCATGTTGCAGGTTTGATATTATGATATTATACCCGGTATGAGTGAAAAAAATAATGCGGTAGGTACCGTGCATACTAGTATGTAGGGCGTTGCTGAGGGGAGAGAGAGATGGGTTGTTTGTTTATTGACGTTTTAGTTTTGTGTATAGTACTAGTACAGTACAGTAGGAGCAGTGGGGTGTGTGTTTTGAATGGTGCTGATGAGATGCCGGTATGATATGGTGATGTGATGAATTGAGGGAGATGGGGGACCCTGTTATTCTGATCGGTGTTCTTTTCACCCTTATGTAATTTAAGGCTGGAGATTTTGGTTGAACCGAGGTTGACACGCCAAGACTCCATTGAGGTTCAATAACAATAAAGCCAGACACAATTCCACTTGAAAATACGGTACCGGTGTCTTTGGGAGGGAAAGGGCAGATGCTTTATCAATGGTGAAGCGGCTTCCTGCTTGGCTACCCTCGTCATGCCCGGCCTAGCAACTCAACTCTAACAGAACCTCCACTGGCTAACGAATGAACTCTACATACCGCTGCCCCATCCTCTCCCACCACGACAAAGCTCCCCTTTCTTTGCTTTCCCTCCCCACCAACCATAGCAAACGAACCAACCAGCCGGTAGACCACCACATTTAGACCTCCTTCTGGATAAATAAATCCAGCCAATAAATTATCACCCTACCCTCATAATCACCAGTACTGTACACACCAGGAGGAGTTTCAACTTCGCCATCACTCCCTTCCCCTTCCCTCCCTACTCATTCGATCAATCAATACAATTGGTTGACCCTCTTCCCCTACCAGATAGTCTTCGCTGTGAAAGCGCGTTTCGATGGAGGACTCTCAACAGCGCCGCCGCCCCCCCGTCGTCACCTATGGTAAACCCATCAAGAAGCGGTTCTCGGACGCCCCTGGGATTTTCACCGCTTTGGACCATGGTTCAAAATTCCCCGAGGCCTCGAATGAAGTCCAAAGCAAAGCAGCAGCAGCAACATCAATCCCAAAAACAACAACAGCGACAATCATTCCATTGTCACCGACTGCGCCGGTCAGAGTGACGAAAGTCCAGCAGCAGCAGGAGAAGAAGAAGGGGAAGGAAAAGATAACGGAATCGGTTTTGGTTGCCAACCCGATACAACATAAAAAGAGCTCTTCGGGAATGAACGGAAAGTCGACTTTTGCGAAGGCTTACCTTAGAAATATTACTCCCCCGGCTCAGTCTCCCGAGGAACTCGCAGCGAAGAAACTCGATTCGGCGGATATTTTCGATTTCGAAGTTTCCAGTGATGCCGAGGAGGTTCCTGTCATTCCCATGAGGAAAGGTGGTAAGGGGTTGAAGAAGAGCAAGCAGAAGCCCGCTATTGCTAGGCCGACTGTTGTCGCGGGCTTTGATGTTCCTTCCACCGAGAGCAATATTCCGGAGAAGAACACTACCGTTTCAAGGAAGCGCTCCTACAAGAAGGGCGGAGGGGTTACTGTACCGGAACCGAAGAGAAGGAAGTCGCTCAAAGACTCTGATGAGGAGATGGGCGTATCTGTTGCGAGGGATAAAGGGAAGGGGGCAGTTTCAACCGCTTTGTCGAAAGGGAAGCAGGATCTCAAGGGGGACAAAATCACTTCGACTGCTAAGGTTACGAAGAATTCTACTGTCTTTAAGGTAACCAAGCACTCCACTTTTGAGGTCTCAATCCCATATACCTTCGGCAGGCAACCTTCATCAAAGCCAGTGTTTTCCAAGAGTATTGTCAAGTCCGAGGCACAGTCTCTTACAAAGAAGCAGGGACAGGAGAAGAAGCTAAGGCCTCTCGCTAAACCGAAGTCGGCCCCTACCCTCGTCGAGAAGAAGAGCGCCCTACATGAGAAAGTTGAGAAGCCCCCCCCCAAGTCTACCGCAGAAAAAGAACCTGCAACAAAGTCCGGCAAGACCACCCTCAAAACTGTTACAGCCCCACGTGCGCAAAAGGCGGCTCCGACGGTGCTACCTGGCTTGAAAGCTAAGCATGCTCTCTCAGAGCCGCCGATACTTGCCCGTGAAAAATCAGCTCCTCCCAAAATAGGTGCTCCTGTCGATAAGAGGGTTTTGAAAAAGGGCAAAACTAAGGCCGCACCTAGGGGAACCAAACAACTTAGTCAAGAGTTCTCTGACGATGATGAATTTGATATACCCCTGATTGCGGAACTCCGACCTGTTCGTCGTCGTCGGCTGATTGATACTCTCGGGGGCGATGCCCACGGATCGAGAGCCGGAACAAGGTCAACCTCAGTTACCACTGACTCCAGCGGTGATAGCGATTCCTTTACTCAGGATTCACAGTATCCACAATCCCAACAACTTTCAGAATCCCAGAGTGGCACGTCTCAGCTACAGGACTTGTTCCAATTCGGGTCCCAAGGCCAAAAACAGCCTGCTCTGAAGCCTACCTATAACACCGGTAGGATTGGGCCTAAAGTTACTTATGCACAGCAGAGATCTTTCAAGGCCGACGAAAACACGTCTGAACAGAGCCTCTTCGGAATCCCACTCATGATGATGCCGTCTCCATATTCCGGCAAGAAGAGTGTCGGCTTTGACGAGGGACTGGAGGAAGAACCTCTTGCTACTACTAAAGGGATGATGAAGAATATTCATGAACTTCGTGAGGCTGGTAGTAACAATCGCTTCCTGGACGATGTCGAGGACTTTTTTGGCGATATTGAAGGGAAGAACGTGCCCCTAGGAACCAAACGCTCTGGGTATGATTGCTTTTTTCACGATATAGAGTTGACGAAGGCTGATGGGGTTGTTTAGGTATATCGGACTTGCCTGCAAAATGGTTGATAGGACGTTTGTTCGTAACTTTAGGGCTAATAACTTTGATATACGTCTCTTGAAGCGTGTTGCTAAGCAGACCGATGAGGTGGGATTTCTCCTTTTCGAGATTAACCGAAATAGTTGTTGATCTCCTATCTATTTTATTTTTTTAGGTCATTTGCTTTGCCCTGGCATTTATGATTGCCCGACTGCTCCGGGAGGATTCTACTGTCCAAATATTGTCGGAAATACACACCAATGGAACCCTGGATATGTTGGTCCGCATGCTTGACTTTGAAAGAGATATCAAGGTGGTTTCTAAGGATAAAAAGACAAGCATGTCAAAAGCTGCGCAAGAGATGGCTATGGATTTGCGCACGCTTGTCGATAAGTCTACGGTTTTTCCTCAGAGCAAGCCGACAGTCTATTCAGCCCAGATTATGGGATTGATGGTCCTAGAGACGGCTATTAGGAGTCTACGAGCGGCCGGTATTCACGACCGCATCGTATCCTTGGATGTGCTGAGCAAACTTGTTGCGATGGTGAAGGTTTTCATTACTCCCGCTAAGGTTGGGAAGGCTCTCGACATGCTCGTGCTCGAACTACTTCTTTCTATTTTGGAGGCTTGGGCGTGTGGATTAGATGTTGAGATTGAAACTGCGTTTTCCATGGACGAGCTCACAACTTTGACCGATATTATTCCCATCATCATGGCCCAGGCCGTCACCGGAGATGATGGAAAGTTTCACGTTGGCGACTTTGACGTTAAGGATATTCTCTTACTCACTCTTAGACTAAACATCAATATCACGAACGATAAAACGGAGGCCTGCGATGCACTTGCTAGTTCCGACCTCATCCCTATCTTGATTGAGCTGATCCGCAGCAGATTTGGTATCCTTGACAGCCAACTCGAGGAGATCCCGCGTCTGGTCAACTTAGATTTACTCGTCCTTGGCCTTGGTCTTCTAAATAACTTTGCGGAAATGAGCATCCCGGGGAGATGCTCTGTTCTTAGAAGGGACGAAACCGGCGTCCTCCTACTCGACATCTTGGTTAAACTGTTTCTTGCCCGGTTTGCTAAGGCTGAAGATGTATATCCCCGCTCTTCCATCCTTACCAATTCTACATGCTAACAGTGACATAGGCCGATTCCTTAGAAGAATCTCAATCAAACGTCGGCTTTGGATATCTTGCCATCCTCCTCGGCAACCTTTGCCAGGACACCGAAATCCGCATTGCAACCCGCAACCAGCTTCCTAACAAGAGCCTCAACATCCTGTACGAGTCTATGGAGATATTTATCGCGCATCATCGCAAGGTCGACGAGCTCAAGGACGAGAGTGATATCTTTTATCAACTGGGCGAGGCACATTGTGCGTTTACGGAGCGGTTGGAGAGGGTTGTTAGGAGGCTGAAGGAAGGGTATTAAATGTGATGGTCAAATGAATGGTGGGTGAACGAATTGGGAGGTGTATTTTTATCTTGCTTGTTTTTCTTTGCCTTTCGATTCTATTGTATTCATTCAGTTTGGAGGGTTTTCAGCGGGGTCTTCTTCTTTTACATTTGCCGTCTTTTTGTGGGGGGCTTGGTATTTTTACAAGCAGGTTCGGTTCGCACTGTCTTATGCACTTACCGGATATGATACCTTCCCAGACATCAGGAGATGGGTCTTTTTGCGTCTTGTCTTTTCTTCTATCCCGTCTTTCTCTTACTTGATAGGATGGAATTTGTACTATATCGATACCTTGTCTTGTCGACTCTCGTCCGCTCTGGTATTTCTTTTGGCGATTTCTTCATCTTTCTAGTCCGTGGGGATTTTGTTCTTTCTTTACGATTACCTTATGATTTTACCATATGTGGAACTGCCTTACCTGCCATGACGAGCCAAAGTTTGGGCGCAGCAGGAATGAATTAGATGGGGGTTTTGCAAATGGAGCATGTGGCGTTTATTATTATTTTGATTATTTTGATTTTGATTTTATCGTAGGATAGTTGAGTCGATTCTTACTGTATCTTTTTGTTCCGGGGGAGGGGGGGTATAGATATCCAGCATCAATCAATCAAGCATTTAGTTATTCGTTAGTCAATGGGGTATTGAGAATTCAGCATCTATAGTAGATTGACCACTCGTGTTATGATTGAATAACTGAACCTGACCTGCGGCGTCCTCGCCATCGTTTGATTGTTTAAGGTACAAGCTATCGTAGTGGACAAAACCTATGGACGAAAACCAAAAAAGAAAGAAGGAAAAAAAAAATCCAAATGCATCAGCATAGCCTCTTAAACCGGGGTACTGGTTTCCTCTGCATAGAACCTGTCACTACTGTAAATAAATAAATAAATAAATAAATAAATGCAGAACAAACTTAACAGAGGAGAAGAGACAAGCGTGACTTTTACTAATGATGATCACCATTTTTATCATATGATATCTCTTGTCACGATTGACTGATTGATTGATTGATGCAGGCAGGTATGATATTGCTTGCCAACATCAGTCATGAATGGATGGCAAGTATTAAGTGATTCTGACAAAGTAGGTATGAAGCTCGGCTGGAGTTCTAATATATGGATGGATGGATGGATGGAGATAGTGTTTGGTTTGGTTTGGTAGAAGAAGCACTTTAGTGGTATTATATTACTTGTTCCAGGGGGATCGGTATATATGAAGCTTCTTGTTGGAAGTTGTGCTACTCCTTAGTCTAGCTCCCCCGACTCTTCATAATATAATTCCACTACCGGCATACAATCGCCCCAGAACAGAATAGCTCAAACAGTTCAAGGGCAGGTATGATATATTTCAGATCAATACTATGGGAAGGAGTCGGCTGTCCATCCCAGAATGATTTTCTGCTGCGGTTTTCCCGCGAGCATTACTTTGCTCTCGCGCCGAGTGCGGTAGATAGAATTGATTGATTGATTGAAAGTAATTCATGACTTGACTTTGCGACTCAAGGCATT
>QOVD01009941.1:0-21588 GCA_003521225.1 Tuber microsphaerosporum
TGTTCTCCCACCTCTTCCAGGACGATTGAACATTCTGATTTCTTCTAATTGGTGTATTATCAAAGAGTCAGCTTCATTTCACCATCAGATTCTTAGCTTAAACTCCGAGGCATATTTACCTTGAACCTCTTGCAATGCTGGCTCCTCATCTCTTTGTTGCGCAATCTCTGAATTGAAGTTCTCATTCTCGACTTCCTTATTCACAATGATTTTTGGTCTTCCACCACGATGGCCTGCGGCTCGGCTCTGTCGTATTCGCTTGCTGATTCCTGGCATTGTGTAGACCTTGCTCTTCGTAGCTATTTGTTGTCACATTTTTCTCTCACCTATCATACTTTGACACAAATGATTCACAAATTTTAAAGATTATCTGATTAGTCAGCATTTTTATGTTGCATTTTTATGCCAAGATCACTATTCTTACACCAAAACTTGAGCCTTAGATTCAAGGATACCATCCCACTCAGTTGTCTTTATGAAACAAAATAACCGTACTTTTATTCTACTTAACTTCCTCTACATTTCTACGGTTTTTTTAAATGATTTGGACAAGTATTGGGTGTGTGATGTTTGATTGAAACCATGCCTAAATGAGGTTCACGTTTATCCCCTTTTGCACTATACCTTAAAACAACGAATATATGATAAAAAAAAAAAAAAAAAAAAAAAAAAAAAAAAAACCGTTGAGTAGTTAGTTCCTCACGCAACCATCTAAGTACTTTCTTATACTATCAATTCAAGTTATCTTTACTATCACGATTCCTGGCGAATAAAGAGAAGTGTCTCTTAGCGAGTTCTTGACTACATGATAGGAGCAAGTGTGTTCGGCTATCAAAGTAGTGTACGAGAATCTCGGAAGTTGTTACCTGCTGCAAGTATCGCCCGGAGAGAAGGATCGTTACATTGTTCCGGTTCTTTCTGCCTGTAACTTGTAATATTGCGAGTAAGCGTGGAGGCTCGGACACTAAGGGATGACCCGTCCTAGGCCACACCTCCCGTAGCCGGAGACGGGAATTCGGGGTAATAAACAAGCGGTATCTGAGCCTGATGCTAAATCCGGACCCAAATTTTTGAGCTCCCCACGCCGAGTGCTGATACTCGCGCAGGGATGAAACGATCGGAAAAAAAAGATCTGCATGATTGTCCGGGGAGCGAAGTTGAGAAGGAAAGCACTTTGGAAAAAAAAAGGGGCTTAGCAGACATCAAAAAGCTGGATGGTGGTTTTGGGAAGACAATACTGCTACTCCATTATATCGTAGTCAGGACTTGATAATTTGCTGCATAGGTATAGTATAAAGTGAGTGCTCAACTGCAAGAGGCATATCCAACCACCTTGTGCAACAGCCAGGATTTAAGACGATTCGCAGCCTGATCGCTTTTCATCCGTTGCCACATCGATCATCCTCCTGTTCCCTGCTTTGATGTGCAGCGTTTCCGGTTTTCCTATCCCTGTACGAGTACTTGGGTGTCCGGGTATCTTGGTATTGTCAATGACTAAAGCCGGAACCAAAATAACCAGGCCCCTTGCTAGGACATTGAAATTGCCCCTCATAGTAAGGTACTTGTTTCTTCTCATTTGCCTTCGGGCCGGGGAAGACGTGGGCTTTTTGGGGTGTCCCCCGCCCTCATCCAAACGGGGGAATTCTTGATGTCCTAGGGTGAAGTTTAATTATTCTAAGGTAGGATACTAGCACAAAGTCATAGAAGGACGAGAGGAGACATAGTAGACATAGTATATTTCTGCTTTGCCGCCTCTTATCATTGTTTCTGTGATTTACCCTATCTCGTATTGAAAAAAATCTGGTTCAAATATATTAAAATACGATGCGAATAAGAATTGAAGAGAGGTGCATTACTATTCGTGCCGCGCGGTTCCCAGCTGGAGGAGCTTTGGGGCATACTAGAGAGGTCTTTGGCCATAGTCTGGCCAACCCAGCATCACTAAATCTCTGTGGTTATATAAAAGAAAGGCCATTTTCGCTGGCAGCCATCCCTCCCCCCTCAAACCACACGCTTTTTTCCCTTCTCGCCTCCCAACTGACAAATAACTCACATCAGAAATCATGGGTATTTTTATGCGTCTCATTGATTACACTAAAGACAAGAACCTTTATGGCTATCCTCTTTTCTCTGCTACTCTTGCACTACTTTTCTTAGCACTTTTCCTTCTGTTGAAGAAGGAGTGGTCAATTCATAGCTCCACCAATTTCCCAATTGTTGGAATTGAACTCCCAGGCTACCTTGGGCTAGTCAAGGCAAGAGCCAGATTTGTCTCTGATGCATTCCACATCATGAAGAACGGTTATGACAAGGTTAGCCTGCATACTGTTTGCTCAATTATTAGCCCTTGTTTATATTAAAATTAGTAAGGTATTAACAGTATATTGTGATTTTAGTACAAAGGAAAAAACTTTGTTATTACAACCTACAGCTGCGACAGGATTATTCTTACCTATGACCAGGTTCAGGAGCTCTGCAATGCACCAGACAATGCTGTTAGCATTCAGCATGCTGTTGTCGAAGTAGCTACCTCATTACTCTAAATCCTAGTAGTGAGTTAACTGGTACTAATTACGTGTGTTTGTGAAGACTATGATGGGACAATATACTGGCATGGATCGATTTGTGGGGACCAATTATGTTCAAGAGGCGGTGCGAATCAAACTCACTCAAAATCTAGGTATCCACTCCTTGAACAGACACACTTGAAGTGAGAAAAAGTATTCAGGTAGTTATGCAGTGGAGCCGAAAAGCACTGATTTTCTTGCTATCAGTTATTGCAGCTAAGACCGCAAGGAAAGAAAAGCTACCACTGCATGCAAATATTTTCTCTGACTTCAAGCAGCCCTATAAGTATTTAGATTCAGAGATACTAACCAAAATTCAAACAGGGACTATTAAAGATGCAATGATAGAAGAGATACAATTCGCTCTAGATACTGAGCTACCTGATTGCACTACTGATGGTTAGTATATCTGCTGAATCCATCCAGCCCCTCCCATAGCCAATGCTAATCATATACACTAAAACAGAATGGAAATCAGTTGAAATTTTCACCACAATCCTACGAACAGTGGCTCGTACGAGTAGTAGAGCCTTCGTTGGCCTGCCTTTATGCCGAAATGAGGATTGGTTGACAGTCTCAATGAGGTTCACTGGTGATATTTTCATGACAGTGGATAAGCTTACGAGTATACCAAAACTGATTCGTCCATTTTATGCTTGGATGTTTAATTCCACAAAATTGATCAGCTTGCATAGACAAAAGGCTCAGACCCTCTTAGGTCCTATCATTCAGAGACGTCTTGAAGAAGAAAGACTTGCGAATGAGAATGGAATAATCTACAAGAAGCCTAGCGACATGCTTCAGTGGCTCACAGATCTTGTTGAGCCACATCACAATACCATTGAAGACTTATCTGAACTGCAGCTGCTTTCTAATCTGGCATCAATTCATACAACATCTCTTTCCTTTCTCAATGCACTTTATGACCTTGCTGCCCATCAGGAGTGCATTCAACCAATTCGCGAAGAGATCGAGGCTGTAATCTCCGCAAATGACGGAATGATTGACAGGGCAGCTCTACGCAAGATGAGAAAAACTGATAGCTTTTTCAAAGAATCTATGAGAGAAACACTTGGTCTTTGTAAGTACATAACTATCCTTTCCAGTAGGCTAAGTTCTTAATTCTTTGTATAGTCAGTTTCAATCGCAAGATTCTAAAAAGCTTTACGCTTTCTGATGGCACCCGCTTGCCAAAAGGTGCTATGATCGCTGCTCCTGTCGCAATGTTTTCCACTGATCCAGATTTCCTTGAGAATCCTGAGATATTTGATGGATTCCGTTGGTACAAAAGGTCTCTGGAAGCTGAGGGCCGTGCTATCCACAATGTCAATTTAACCGCAACCTCCCCAAGAGACCTCACATTTGGTCACGGAAAGCATGCTTGCCCTGGTCGCTTCTTCGTTGCAGAGGAGATGAAGATCCTTCTTATTTTCATCATCTTGCAGTACAATATCAAGTACCCTGAGAACCAATCTCGTCCCGCTAGCCTTAAACATGGGGAGTTTTTTTTCCCTGATACTGCTAAGCAGCTTCTTTTCAAGAAGCTTCCCGGCCCAAAGAGATTTTCCTTTTTGTAGTAACTGTTGGTATAGACCTACTTGGGACCTTTTTTTCATCTGTTTCAGCTTCTCAGCGTCTTTCTGAACAGTAGCTTACAAAATAAAACCAATTCCCAGTATTCAAAACTAATTTCTCTCAAAGTGACAATTAGTAAGTGTAGGTTAACTGTATTCATTGCTCATGTGGCGCCTGCCATCCAAGGTGAGTGCCTTAAGGAAACTTAAGTGTTTCCCTGCGATGTCAAGTGGGAAAGCACAACATTATCTAGGAAGATCTAACTACTGCTAGTCTAAGTTGGGGTGCCCGGGGAGGTGTTTTCGCACAAGCCAGGTATTATTTTGCTGCTTAACTGCCCTTGCCTTGTGCGAAAATATCCCCAGAGCACTTGTGGGTTGAAATAAAGTAGAGGCTAAAGTAAAATATCCAACACAGCTACAAAGAGTCCAATAAACCTAGCTTTAGCCATAAAGAGTCCAGTGAAGGTGTTTTGTTGGGGATTTGAAACCGAGATAAATTACTAGTACAGAGGAAACTCTTATTTCAACATAAAAGTGGCTACGGGTTTTCCCACCAGTTAACCGATATGATACTTGCCGATATTTCCCAAGCCTCACTGCGTGCAGGGCTGAGCCCTCTCATAAGCCCTGTTTGGACGCCAGGGTTAGGCTACGATTTGGACTTAATGTCCAGAATTGAAAACCAAAGTTCACAAACTTTAAAGTCTGGACCTTGTAAACCGACCACACTAGACACCAAGGATTTAAATTCGAACTTCAGTAAATCAGTAATCATTTGCGTATCTAATATAAAATAATAAAAATACGATCCTAGCATGTGATTTATTTTGGTTAGAGTTAGCGATGTTTAAGTTACAATCATAGCAGGGTGGGACACCAGTTGGGAGCGGGTGGTGTATCATACTGTAAGTCTAGTATGGGATGATGGTCTGATAATCTGGAAGTGGATTGCACCATTGAATACGGCATCATAAAGTGTAGCATTTATCTGGGACCGAACCGGGTTATCGGGTTCGAGTGATAACTTGTGAGTATTTTTTCTGGCAGCCAAAAGTCAGGACCACTTCCGAAGGGAGAAATAGTAATCACTCGAGCAACGAGCTGGGGGAGGATTTGTGTCACTAGGCCCTAAATATTCCTACGCTTAAGTATAAGTGCCCGGTACGAGGAACCCGAAAATTTGGGTCCAGGTTTGATATGGGGGCTCAGATACTGGCTATTTTTCTTGAATCCTTGTTTCTGAGTACCGTAAAACCCGAAATAATTGAGAATCTCGCTAGGACGTTGGAGTTGCCTCTCCAAATAAGGTCAGTGGCATTTTTCTTTTTTCCTTGTCTCAAGTGAAGGCTGGAGGAGAATCTTCTCGCTGTGCTTTCTTTCTCCCCTTATCTGAAGGAGGAAATTCTGGATGTCCCAGCGCCATTCTCAATTATTTCGGTTCCTACGGTAGGGGTAGCCTAGGGTGGGCAATCCCTTGGTGTTCCAGCCCACGCTCACTCACAATACTAGTATTCGTTTGGCCCCTGTTCGGGATTGGTCTTCTTTTCCACTCACAGATGAGCACGGGTGATTGGTGACACTTGTACAGTACTCGAGTACATGCTTCTGATTTTATTTGTGCGAGTATAGTTTTGCTTTTTCTCTACAGACAGGCAGGAATGATTGGCGATACAAGCCTCTGATCCCTTGTGTTCGGGTGCTCTAGGTAGGGGGAAAGTATTGTATTTACGGGGAATGTTGTATGGGGGTGGATTAGTGGTGGAATCATGGAAACTCCGAGAAAGTGTATCAATTGCCGCCGGATATTGCTTTAGTGTGTAGGGCCTGGTTTAAAGGCTCACCGCAGCAAACAAAACGTATCGGGCATGCGAACGAGTCAATGAGCAAGTATGCAGTAAACCCTGGCTAAGAGAAGAAAGCCAATTAATGGAAGCAGAGGTAGTGTAAATAGTATAAGCGCAGATATCTTTGTAATGGGCAGGCACGATGCAGTGGGCGGTTGTGATACGCGGTTGCGGTCAACTTCTACTTTGCCGCTTCCGCAGGTGTTTCTGCCATCTGTCCTATCTTTCAATAAAACCATCTACCTTAATTATGATAAAAAACTATGCGAATTAGAATTGACGAAGGTACACTGGTACCCGCGCCGTGCAGTCCTCAACCGCAATCGCTTGGAGCACACTATCACGAGAACGAAGTACTACACCAATCGGATTCCGCTGTCTGGTCCTAGGGAGAATTTCACCCCGGGGTTTGGCAGAAGGATCAGGGAAGACGACAGGCTCACTACAGGTTCGTTTAATGCCTTAGAATGTAGAGGTAGCAAGCGATGAGAATGGCTAACAGGTAGGGCCTATAGCGCTTGTTTGTAACTCTTATCGCGTGTTGCCATTTCTAAGAATAGATGATCACCAGCGGGTCGTTTTCGCCTTAAGAGGGACAATAAGAATACGGCGTGAATCGATTTTCACAAAGTAACCCTTCCCGGCGAGTTACCGCATTTGTTTCCTTCAATTAGATGACAAAAGTCTCCAAATCGCGCCCTGCAGTAAATATTGCTGAAAACCCTACCCTTAACGACTACTCTCTCTACTCAAGGAAGCTCTCGTATTTCGCCACTTTCTTTTAACATCTTAGCGCAAAAAACGAGCTTAACCAGATAATGCGATGCTAGAACTCCCAGAAAAGCTCATTTGTCCGGGGATTAGGCTTCAAGAGAAACAGTGACTACCTGAAGAAAGATAGCAGTGGGCCGAGTTTATCCAGAATTTCCGATGCCCGGCATCTAGGAGCAGGTCCTACCCATAAAACAAGATGCAGTATAAGGCTCGAATGGTGAGTACCCGCGCTCAGGCGTTAGAGTTTTGCATTTGCTGGTGGGGTCGGAATATCTTTTTCCCCGTTCGGCATGCATCAATATAGATACATTGCGATAAACCGTCATATACTGGCTGCCGGTAAAAAAAATTATGATGTAAAAAAAAATATATACCCCTTCGGCAAGGCCGTGGCGGAAAAAAGGAAGAGAGCAGTCAAAACATTATCTGTAGAGTACGAGTTTTTATAACTTTTGCTCGCATTATGCTAAGAACGCCTCAGAACACCATGAATGGGCGAAAGAAATGCATGGAAAATCACATTTGCTTCCGAGAAATACCGATTTAAAATTAAAAGTGGATGAATTTGAAACATGTATCAAAACAGGTCTTAAGAAAAAAAACACATCAATGAATGCCTAAATAAGTGTATTAGTTACCGGAACTAGAGGCAGTCTAGTTGCTATATAGGTCTAGAAGTCTGATAGATTAGATTTTGCATTCAAGCATTCTAGCGCTTGTATAGCAAATCCTTATAGTGTAGACGTTATATTGCTAACTTTTATACTCCAAATAGGTAGAAGATATGCCTTATTGGATATTCATCCTTATTTAACCTTCTACAACCTGTGGATACTTACAGTCTAGATAATGAACGGCCCTGCTTAAGGCCGTAGGAGATTGAAGTTTAGTAAAAATATTAAAAAAAAACCAAGGCTTTTAGAAATACTAATGCCAACAATAGAATGTATTGTAAAAGAGGATAGGAACAAAGAGAGAATTCAAAGACAGGAAGAATTAATCAAAATGTATCTTCACTGTGACCAGCACCATAACTTAATTTGCGCGCAAGTATGCAAAAAGAAATCTTCTTCACCTTAAAATTATATGGTACATACATAGCTTCGTTTCTATAAAAATGCCAACTAAATCTTAAGAAGATACGTAATATCATAGTTTACCGTATGATCCCAAATACTCGAACCAAGCGCTATGTAGTTGAGAATTACATACAAGAAAGGGACATAGGATTTTATAAAATAAAAAAACATCGCAGTTTGCCCCTGGCCGCCGAACAAACCCCTCTAATAATATAAAAGCCCCAATATGCTGAAATTCACGCTACAAAAGTCCCTTCCATGCCATAAAAGTCGCATACCAAACGGACCCTTAAGCTAAAATAAGGAGGGTCGGTTTTCGCCGTGTTTTTGCCTCCTATCCAAGAGTAGGAATTCCGCCCGTCTTAGGGAGTATGATATCAATTGCTCGAGTCCTTGTAGCATCTCACTCGCGCCTGCTCTACATGGGTAAGGTGGAGGAACCAACCCGTGAACACAATTGATTCAGTCAAACTAGCATCGATACCCCCTCTAGCAAACAAAGGATAGCACGATCGACAGATTTACAGATACATGTCAGAAAGAACCATTAGTATTTATTAGGAATATTCACAGACCAATTATGCATGGGCACCATACTGTGCCCGAGTACCGTTCTGTACCCTGAGGTATCCGAACCCGCCAAGACAAATCTCTAGCAAATCACGTATTATTCCGCAATTCAGGGTCCGTCCCACGCTATCGATACAACTGGAATACTGTACGGCAAGCGAACCTCCTTGCCCTGACGTCCAGAATTCCCCTTTTCGGACAAAGCGGGAGATCTCCTCGGAAAAAACTAGACTTCAGCCCAAACAGACCTCTCTAGGAAAAGCAACTCCACCGTCCGAGCGTAAAGTTCAATTATCCTAGCCCTTGCGGTGCGGCTGGCAGGTCAGAATAACCAAGCCATCCCTCTGGGTTGCTTGTTTTCTTGTTTTTTTAATTAATTTCTGAGGGCCCCCAATTGCCTTACGCCTTATCCGTCAGACTAGTCACATTTCTGTATTCGGGCGTTCGCCGAGCGTGCTCCTGATACATCACGCCAAAGCAGATAACGAGGGCCGCCCAGCATCATCACCACCATGTGTAAGGCATCTTCCTCTACTACTCTCACAACAAGCTGACAAAGCCCAGGCCGTTTCCTAGTCTACAAGGGCACAAATCCCATCCTCCTTTCAGACCTAATTCTTAACCCAACCCACTCAATCCTAACGCAATCCTACGACTGCCGCCTACGCCTCGACAATCTCCCCCACAACGGTGACGGGTTCGGCGTAGGCTACTACACCACGCCCACCCTTTCCGCAGAACCATGCATCTTCACCTCGACCACCCCGGCCTGGAACTGCGTCAACCTCTCCCGTCTGGCGAAGAAGACCGCCTCATCACTCGTATTTGCCCATGTGCGTGCCACCACCACCGGTGCCCTCAGCGAGAGTAACTGCCACCCGTTCTCCTATGGAAGTATCATGTTCATGCACAACGGACACATCGCGAACTTCAAGAAGATCAAGCGCGCTATCGTCACTGCTATCCGGGATGAGTACTTTTTGATGGTGGAGGGGTCTACGGACAGTGAGTGGGCTTTTGCTGTGTTTCTAGATACGCTGCATTCGCTGGGGTACTCGCCAAAGTCCCCACCCGAAGCCCAGAACGAAAGAGCGGGAGGCGGAGGAGGGTTCGGACATGGTGTGCTTAGGGAGGCGATGCTCGGAACAATTCGAAGGCTGAATGAATTCTTGGATGAGGCGGGGACCGGAGAGCCGAGTCTTTTGAACTTTGCAGCTACAGATGGACATTCGGTCGTTTGCACACGGTACGTCTGTTCGAGGACTGACGAGGCGGCGAGTCTGTACTTTTCCAGTGGAACCAGGTTTCACGAATATAAGGAGGGAGGTTTCTACCGTATGGAGAGGCATGACCGTGGACAGGATTTAGTCATGGTCGCTAGTGAGCCCTTGACTTTTGAACGAGGTTTGTTTCCCTTACCCACTCCAACTTCCCCAATATCCCATCGACTAACAAACACCAGGCGATTGGGTCACCGTGCCTACAAATAGCATCTTGACGATCAACAAGCAGACAGTTCTGATACACCCCATCATTGGTACCCGTCCCTACTTCCCTTTCCACTTTCCACTTTCCACTTTCCACTTTTCCCAGAACAAGCTAATTCGTGGCTACAGACAAATACTACCAACAAAACCCCGCCTACAGTCGCTCCGCAGCATTCGTCGAGAGCAAGGGCATGGCAGCCGAGCCTGTTGTCCCGAGCAAATCTATCAAGAATACTAAGAAGCCTGGCGCTATGAACGGGAAAGATATGCATCTTATTGACGCCGACAGGCTCCCCTCGGGATCTGACGAGGGCGAATGAACCAAAGAATGGATCGATTGATTGGGTTAGGGTTGGAGTACTTACGGATCATAGCGGTGGTATTTGGTCTTGGTTGTGCTTAGAGGTCGTCATTATAATGATACGACTTGCTATGTATTGACGGGAGTTTTTTATTATTACCTCTATCCTTATCCTTTATAAAGTTTGATGGGGGTTCCGGCGAGCTCTACTGTATCTATTGCATATCACATCATATCATACCCCCTCATTTAGCCCTACGCATTATACCATGTATCTGACTCGCCCATTTGGTGCAACACTAGCAAAGCCCCACTCGTAGCCTCGAGCATCGGCGTCTGCTCCCATAGGCGTTGGCCCACAATAGTTTTTTACTTACTGTAATGTTTTCGCCCACTCGGTTTCCTCGCACGCAAATCCTCCACGTTTCCAAGGTTTCTATGTCTTCAACAGGCGATGGGGCCCACTCCCACCCAGCAAGCGAGCGAGGAAAGAAAGCACAATGTCAGGTTGTAAACATAAAGCAACAACTTTACTAGATGTGGATGATCTAGCCATACTTCTCACTTCCCTCCACAACAGGTCTCGGGCGTGCCCGCCAAGAACAATGCCTGGTGCCAACGTTATCTTTTTTCCTTACCAAGGATGTGCGTATGCATTATCTTCTGCTCCTAGACCCACAAGCAAGCAAGACATTAAAAACTGGGTGCCGCCCCCTGTAAACGTTTGAGACATAGTGACTAGGGAGCTTTTCGAAACCACTACAACCATTGTATTCCCAGTGATATCAGAGTACGTGCGGTCACGTACCTAGCTAGCTAGCCGATACCAGGTTAGTCCGAAGTCCGGGTACATCCGGGAAATTTCAGCCATCGGTAAGAAAGTCGCTCATTAGTTATTAACCTCGGTATCAAAAAATTGACAGGGGGCGGCACAATGATTTTCAATGTCTTGCTTGTCGGTCTAGAAGATGGATGGCGTATGGTATGTACGTAGGCTACTCCCTCAAGCTCCAAGGGGAGTTGGTTGGAGGAAGCGGTTTCTCTAGATTTGGGGTTGGTCTTAGACATCGCCGCTTGATAAGACTGGTTCCCCCGCAGAGACTGAGAGCGAGCAAGTCAGAGGTATTTGTTGTAATTCTGTTGCTTTTACTCACTTTTCCTCTTCCACCTGGATTGCGGGTAGGGTTAGGACGGAGAGGAGGAGGAAAGTAGTCTGCTCAGTTGGGTTATCAGATCGTTAAATTACGCTCTCCCTGCGATAAGTTGTGGAGTGCTTGGGGTGAGCATAAGTGCCCGGAACCGAAGACTGACTGCTGTATGATACGGCAACAGACCAAGCACCGGAATAAAACTGCAAAAACTTCCTACGATACTGAGTGTATTTGGATCTCCTTTGCTATTATACCAGCAGCCTTTGTAACCTTTCTAGTCTCTCCGGAGTCGCTTTTTGTGCTATTGAGTTGGCATTTGGCGGCTGTCACTCCCGAACATTTAGGGAAGTATCTATAGTAGGCAAAATCTCAGCCGTTAAGAAACCCCATTTCACGCTTCAAAATACCATATGAAAAAAAGGCGTCAGAGCAGAATTTTTGAACACTCGAGTTGCATCGTAAAACACAACGCCTTCTTACCAAGAGAGATGTAATACATCAACCACAATAGCTATCAACCTCAACGCCACAGAGGACATTTTCTATCCAATTTCCCTCTGTTAACTCCAAGTTATTATTCCTCATTTGTCAGAATGCCGGGAAAGCACATGTAGAAAACATGTTTAAGGAACAATGTCATACATCCGCATTGTCTTGGTAAAAACATGTGTATGTGAGTTGATCCCATCAGAAACTAACTCATCCAAGACTTTAGAGAGTCAAGTTATATTTTTTTCACCGAACGCCTAAGTGCTCAAAAATCTCATTCGCCTTGTTCCCTTCCAAAATGAGATCTTTTTAACTACTCAGTCAAAATACCATTTTAGATATGGGCTGCAATCCTCAATCTCTTCCCAAGTACTGCACTCGAGTATGATACCGGCGGTGATACTAATAGCCAGAACACCCCCCGCCCAAAAAGGCGTTGAAAAAACCCGAGACGTCAACGAGACTAGTAAGGCATTAAACCCCCGACATTATATAGCTTGGTTCGCAGTGCTTTCCTCCCTTCAATTACTCAAGAACATCCTTTCCTAAATTATTATACCAAGACTTTTTTGAGACGCGGTGAACCTCGTTGCAAAAAGTTGCTTTCACTTTTCATTTTTTTTTCTAGACATAATTTGACCAATCCAGTCCCCATGATTAATAAACAATTGGAAATGATCGCATTCCATTTATAGCCCGTCCTGCGTCTACAAACCCGATAATACACGCCCACCTCAAGTACTATAATAAAAAGAGACGATCTCGCAGGATGCCTTCCTTTTGTACTTTCCACACACACCAAGTCAGAGGCACCGGTATCTGTTGATTCCGGTTTCCGTTCTTCCGCCCTTCCGTCCGCCCTTTCATGTGCTTTGTTTGTTGTTCGCGGCAGGCGGGAGGGGAGGTGGAGTGCAATATTATAGATCTGATCGGACCGCCGGTGCTGGTAGATCATCCCAGTTGCGTTTTCAATACAGTTTCATCAGATAGTGTTCACGGATCACAACGGAACGGAACGGCCCCGATAGATACTGGTACCACATACGGTACATAACAGCTCATAACTCTACAGTGGAACAAGTACTATAAATTAAATTCTGTAAGTGTTAAGTATGTAAGATATAAGAGTATTTTTTTTGTTCCAGTACTGAGCCTAAATATGAGACTGATGATGTTACGTACCCCCCCCATCCTGGCGATACATGTCCACTATCATGCTAATTTTCCAAAAAAACAAGATACTTGAGTTTCCTCCTTCGCCATAATTAGCCTAAACTAACCTCTCTTTCCGCTTACTTACTTACAAACCCTCACAAGAAGAGAAATATGAATTACACACGGAAACCAAGTATGATAGCTCTTTAGCCTCCCTAAAACAATCAAATTCCTAACCAGGCAAGCTAAAGCTAGATTCAGCAATGGTGAGCTAGATGAACTCTGCAGTCAGAAAATGAGATTTTCGGTCTTTTCAGTATCATATCATACTCAAATGACTCAGCATTTCCTACCAGCCAGCTTTAAATATTCCTAGCAAAACCACACGAAATACTTATATCGTTCCGGGATAGGCTTAGCGCGCCTAGCTAGCTAGCTAGCCATCATATCATACGAACTTTACTGTTTCACAAAGGGATAAGTTAGGACTCAAAGGAAATCTGAGATCCTATAGTATCCAACCAGCATTGTCCAGTCAAGCTAAAGTACCTACCTACCTACCTACAAAGGACAGGAGGTCTGATAGAGTTGAGTCATAGTTCCTTTACTTCTCAGGGCCCATTCCTTTTTAAGTGACAAGGGTTAATATAATATAATATCGTGCACGAGCTCTAATCCACAAACCAACAGCTTACAGTAAACTATCTGGTATTCCCCTTTATTGGACTGAGTAGTAGAATAGCTGATAAGTAAAATTGCTATTCTGGTCGGAGGCAATTGCAGACAGCTAAGCTGAAGGAGCTCGGGAGTCTTGTTCTTCAGAAAACTAGTATAGGGGTGAGCATAGTGCGGTGGTGGTAGAGGTATATCCTTCACTAAGAAAAGATATAATATTATCAGTACTCATTCCGGTTATTGGGATCGGGTGATACTCTCACAAGCAACATGTTTACTACCACTTGCAGAATTTAGTTTACTCATTCAATTATAGAAATACGGATCGTTATGTGTTCTCTATTGAGGTTGCTCTGTTATGATCCGCGAACACTTTCTGAAGATACGAGTATCATACATAGCCGGATTTCTACAAACACCGATAAATCCACGATTCACTATAAAAAACGTTTCTATAAACGGACCCTAATTTATCTATTGTATTGCCCACCTCTCGGCAATCTACCCTCTTCCTCCTCTCTTCCCCGAAATTAAATCCTCAAAATCTCCACCCTAGCCCTTTCCCAAACCCTATGGCTCAGCTCCTCCTCCTCTCCACCCTTAACTTGGGGCGGCAAAACATGCATCTCAGCATACGACCCAGGCCCCATCTGTTTTGACAAGAACCCCGGATTCAAGACAAGCATGCTATCGACCACCTTCGTCGAGCTAGCCAGCATGCTGGGCAATATGAGCACGTCAGGTGCGACGCCTACAAAGTCCGCAAGCCGCAGGTTGGGCACGTCCAGATTTGGACCCGTCATGCCGCGGGGTAATTGCTCCTTCGAAGGGCCCGGGAAAAGAGGGTAGAGGTTACGCTGGCCGAGGAGGGCTTTTGAAAGGCGGGCGATGGGGTTGGTGTCTCGAGGGTTTCTAGGGAAGATTTTGTTATCGGTTAGTTTAGGTTTAAGAGGGGAGGGCGGAGATGTGTAAGAAGGGGTGGGGGACTGGGATCCGAAAGGAGGGTGAACAAAAAAAAAAAAGGTTATCTTACCGGTTGATCTCTTGTGAGGCTATGTGGAATAGTATGTCATTTGTAGATATGGAGAAGGCAATCTCGTTAATCGAAAAGGTGGCTGGGTTTGGGAGACATTTTACATTCTGCAGGCAGGAGGGAGGTGTCCTGTGTCAGTTCGGCCCATTGCAGATCATGTGGGGTTGTGGCCTACCATTGGTAAATCCAATTGTTTGCGCTTAAATTGCTCTTGTGGAAAGGATACGTGCTTGCTAACGATGTCCCGTACGCTTGGTACTAGAATTACCAGACTGCGCTGCACTCGCCTTATCTTGGGGGTGATTCTTTGGCAGAATAGATCCTCCATCGGGCCACGGTCATGGTGCCATGTGTCAAAATCAAAGTCCCCAGTCCTTATGAGAGGGTGATCAGCATCAATAAATGGCCCTGTTAAGATCAGAACATCAGGACATGATTCGGCTGCCTTGTTACATATCTCACTGAGCGCTTCGAAGTGTAGGTTGTCGTCTGTTGTGTACGGTCCTGATGCAACAACGATATTCAGACCTCCGGCTGATAAACGATCGGCGGTTTCTAGCAGCACACTAGGCGAAGACGCTGGACGGGGTAATCTTGGGATGTCAAGTATTTCACTGACAACCAGATATTCACCA
Source organism: Tuber microsphaerosporum (assembly GCA_003521225.1). Classification (NCBI taxonomy): domain Eukaryota; kingdom Fungi; phylum Ascomycota; class Pezizomycetes; order Pezizales; family Tuberaceae; genus Tuber; species Tuber microsphaerosporum. Next base: position 15,338 of record QOVD01009941.1, read on the forward strand.
GACGCGTTGACACCTTTTACAGCGACAATTTGTCCGGGGAAAAATGAATAACTAGGCACCGCGTCAAGCTTCAGTCGGACTCTTGAACCGGCACCCATCTTTCGTGATGCTTCAAGCAGAACAGAAGATGGCGAAAGTTTCCCATCCAGGGCATCACACGATATTCTTCCCACAGCTATAATCTCGGAGGGCGATGCTGTAGAAGGATTTCCAAACTGCTCGTCCGCCAATTCGTGGTGTTCTTGTATCATATCCATAAATTCATCAACCCGGTCGTCCATAACCTCCGAGGCTTCAGAGAGTTTCTGATGCATTGGTCTATAAGAGAATTTCTTCGGTTCCACAGCCAGGACAAGCTTAACCCGGCTATCCCATGATGCAAGTTCTGCGTCTACCGATGATTCAGGAAGCGGGAGGGAAGGCTTAGGGATATGCTCGTTGAGTACTTCGACAGTGCTACCCGCATTTTTTCGCTGCGCAAAAGGCATAGAACTACAGAACGGCCTGTCAGCATGCCCGCCAGTGGATGAAGAGGGGAGGCATTACGGTACACGCTGCCCACCAATCTTATGCAAAGTACCCACCGGCGAAGACCCGATAGCTGTGCCCGGAGAATTCGCATCCAAAAACCTGCCCGCTTTACTCGATGGCGTTTCAAACGGTGCCCTTTCAAACTTTCGTTTAACACTTCCTTTCGCACCCCTCGGTGTCGTAGGTACTAATCCATCCAAGCTAGCACCAAAACAATTAGCCTCCAAACCATCAATCCTCTAGTACACTCATGGGCAGAACAAACAATGCCACGTGGTCCCCCGTGTTCTTCACCCTTGGCGTCCGGGCAACCGGTCTCGAGGTATTTGCTCCATGCGGCCGCGTTTTGGACTTGATATCCTTTTCAAATAACTCTTGCACATCTTTCTTAAACGCCAGCACAGTGTCCAGGTTTAGCTTTGTATCATCCGGCCCCATCTTGATACAGTACGATTCCCATTTGAAGAACAGCTCCTCGGCGGGGATCTTGTAGATTCTGAGCATGCTCTCAAGTAGGCTGAGCACCTCAGGGGAGAGTTCGCCGAATTTTTCAGCGACGGTTTCAGATGTGGAGGGGTCGTCCATTGTGAATGGGTTAATCGATAAGTATTCTGTGAATGGAGGCAATTGTGTGTGCGATGTGGTGATGTTTGTCCGTTGTGAGTTTTCCGGAGGTGTTGAGGGGACGTGTCGCGGTGGTAAATTTCGAAAACGCGAGGGCGCGTAAAGCATCCGAGCAGCCGCATGTTGTTGCAACGGCCACAACCAACCGCCCCAGCTCGCCCCCCCGCCCGCCGCCACACAAACATGATGCTATAGACATCAGGGATCTCCGTGATTCACTTGTTAGATATAAAAATTAAGTATTTGTTGTATATATTAGTTTTGAGGTGGCGAGGTCCTGACCCTCCCTGCACAAGAAACCCTAGCAGGCACCAGCCCTAGCCTATCAACCTTCTCTAACTTGGAGACAGTTTACCCGCAGTGAGTCACAACAGAGCACTCGCTCGGGGAACCTCTATTTCCGGAATCAGTGACAATCCTCCTCTCTTCAAGGAGGTAAGTTGCGAGAAACAGGCCGCTTAATACATCCCAACCCCCTAAGACTGCAAGGGACCAGAATGCGTTAAAACATATCCCCTTACGTTCCCCCTGCCCCCCACCCCCTACCGGGATAATACTACTTGTAGAGGCTACCCAATGCAATGGGTGTCAGGCGCGCTTCCGAAGAGTCTGGCTGATATCCCGAAAAACGGTAACAAAAAATGGCCTTACCCACTCCTCCATGTGTGCACCGTACGGCCCTTTCTCCGTGCATATACTGTGGAAATACCACATGTAAGTCCAATGAGGTTTTTGACTAAGGAGGAGTGGAGTTCTTTCTTTTAAGCCATATCTCATACTTCCATACCGGCAGTCCAATACATTTTGTCTAGACAGGTATGTACCTAGATAGGGAAACCCATCCAGCATCTGTACCAGCAATTACATAGGCGAGACTACGCCCCCAATTGTACTATACCCATAACACCGCTAGCTTTGTACCTCGTAACGTAATAATTATGATGATATTCTGTCGCGTGAGCATAGTCAGAGAAAAGTTGTATTCTAGCACTATATGATAGCATTGATATATTGCCCCTTTCCCAATCCTAAACGACTGGAAGCCTCCGCCCCAATTGTATTAGGGTATCCATTCTTTCGGCCCCTCACAGCTTTTAAGCATGCGAACTAGTACCAAAAGAAGGATCCCAGATCGGCGGATGTGGAAGGAAAGAAGAAAGACATGGGTCACAGGCCACAAAAGCGGTTTAGATTTTTGTGGCCTCAGGGAGTTTGGCTAGAAGTTTAGAGATATTACTTTCTCCAATGTAACACCTTAGTTAGCATAAGAATGCAAGATCAAAGGAAAGGACCTCCCCTCAGCCATTTCCATTCCATCATAGCTAATCACTCTATCAAATTTCTAATGGGGGCCGGAGAAGCTGGTTGAGGAGGGTACCGGTATGTGACCTGACTTATTCTCGGTATTATCTATCATACTAGCGCTCAGCCAACGCACATGTTATGATAATATAAGGAATAGGATAATGTATTATGAATGCAATGGACTGCCTGGCGCCTGAGAGGAGATAGTTTGGGGGGTCCATTGGGCGAACAATAATGACGGACGTGGCTCCAACCCGCCTCACAGTTCTTTGTTTTTTTTTAGGATGTGAGGCCTGAAGTGCGATGGGGCGTGTTTGTGATTAAACGTGCTTTTAGTTCAAGTCACAGCTCAGCCTGGCCTTGGACGGTGAAGACATCTGAATGTCTGGGTGTGTTCAGTATTCAACCACGTGACTCTTGCTTTGTTATTGGCGCTGCATCGGCCAGTTACCCTCTCTTTGCTCAATTCCTGTTGGTGCCACTAATAAGTTAGATAAATCTTCCGGACACCAGAATTGGTACGAGTACTACTATTCGTACAGACGAGCCGCACTATTTAAATTAACTACTATATCACCGGTAATGGCATAGTCTATACTCGAGTAGCCAAACGACGTTACAGTAAGGCAAGCCCAGGAACTCCCAATATCAGACAGACAGAACACGAACTGGGTTGCAGCACAATTCGTCGGACAGGAGAACCCATCAGACACGGACGACAGCCTTTTGTGATAAGTTTGCTGTATGGTCTACCCGTGATTACTTCACTCTTCGCCTTTTTTTGTGACTGACTAAGATCTAGCAAATGGAACTTCATGCTTACCCAGTACTCGGTAGACTAACGCCCGCCCCAGAAAAAGGAGCAAATCAAAAACGGTGCTGTGTCCGAATGGGGTAATGATTACGGTAGTGGGGACTCAGAACTTGCATGCCAAGCCCCTAGTTATTTTGCGATCGGAGGGTTTCTTGCCGAAGGAAAGCTTTTGGAGCCTGACACCAATCTAAGTCTAACGGCCTATGGCCTGTTCCGAAGGTCCTCATGTCTAAGGGATTCCTGGTCCCCATAATTGCCAGCGACCGACCAACGAACCTCTCTCCGTTCTCTTCTCCGCCCTTTCTGTTTTCCTCCTCTCCTCTCTATCATCACGGGAATCATCAATTCCACGGTTGATTTTATGACTTTTGCACTGCTTGTGGTTTTACAGTCAACTTGAAGGTTAGAATCTGATTCAACCCTGAACAAGATAGCCCTGTACCCATAGCACAATGGCTGTTCCTATTTCTATGGAATGCAATGCTGACATGCTTGATTAATTAGGTTCTTGTTCGTAATAAATAGAAACTGTTCTCTGCGCATCCCTTCATCCCCCCCTGACTTATTGTCGATACTGTCACAAGTGCTCAACTCCCAGACAATATCTACAATCATGGCCGACGTTGCTACTGCTGTTCCTAGCACTGTTCCAGAATCAGAGAAGCCGTCTACTGATCCTACTCCGACAATCGTCCCGGCGGCTCCTATACCCACTTCGCTGTCACCCGCGTCGGTGGGGCCCGACCCCGAGGTCCTCGCACAGGAGCAACAGACCGGAAAAAAACTTGGTTTGTTTACCGAGCCTCTTCCCGAATCGAAGCCCGACCCAGAGATCCCCCTAAGTCCAGACCAAGAGGCGAAATACGCAGAAATTCTCACTTGGGCGCAAGCTCTCGGGCCAATTCCCGTATCGTCCGAGAAGTTAGCTGCTACCAGGGAGATCGACGATGAAGAGAAGATGTGGTTAACCAGAGAGTGCTTCCTACGCTATCTGCGCGCGACCAAGTGGAATGCCGCTGATGTGAAGAAGCGTTTGGAGGCTACACTCGTCTGGAGGCGCGAGTACGGAGTCCTCGATCACACGCCGGAGTACATTGAGATTGAGAACGAGACCGGCAAGCAGTACGTTCTCGGATTTGACAGGAATGGGCGCCCGTGCCTCTACCTTAATCCTGCTAAGCAGAATACCGAGAAGAGTCCAAGGCAGATTCAGCATTTGGTATTTATGGTTGAGAGAGTGATAGATCTTATGGGGCCTGGACAGGATACGTTGGCATTGCTAGTGGATTTCGCATCGTCGACCACCAGTAGCAACCCGAATATTGCTCAAGGCCGGCAGGTATTAAGTATCCTTCAGGGACATTATCCCGAGAGGCTAGGGAGATCATTAGTCACCAATCGTAAGTCACCCCTAGCACGCTAACAAGTCACGATTCCACTTTCGATTAACAAGTGATCAATGTTTAGTTCCGTGGTTTGTTCATGGTTTCTTCAAGATCATCAACCCGTTTATTGACCCCTTAGTAAATCCCTCCTTACATTTTTCATCGCCCAAGTTCTAACATCCCCCATAGACCCGGGCTAAGCTCAAGTTTAACGAAGTCATGACTCTGCATGTTCCCGCCGCTCAACTTGACAAGAAGTTTGGCGGTGAGTGCGATTTCGAGTACAAGCATTCGATCTGGTGGCCCGAGTTCATTCGCATCACCAAAGAGCGCAGAGCACTCTATACTGCTCGATGGAGGGAGCTGGGCTCCAAGATTGGGGCAAGCGAGTTTGAACTCAAGGGCGGGAGTGTTCAGGACCCGGTCGCAGAGGCATCTGAGGCGGTGGAGAAGCTGGAGGTGAAATAGAGGCTGATTATAAAGCTATACAATATGATGGTCTCTCGTTCCTTAATGATTTGCTGGCAGTTTGCTCTTTTTCCCTTGCCCATCTATTTTTATCATTTTCATTTGGGAGGCGGCTGGGTTGAAGGCCATAAATTATAAATTATATTTCATCCTTTCGTGGCCGTATAAATGCTATATTGCTGGATAATTGATTGATAAAGCGTGTTTGCTTAGCATGTATTTATATAGAAGCTTGTATTATTCCACCATACCTATCAATGATTCACTGCCGTTTTTGCAGGAAGTTGCCAGTGATGATATCATGATAGTACCAAGTACCAAACCCGTCACCACACCACCACCATCACCGATCAACTTTTGTAGAGAAGTAGTAGAGACGCCATTGACCGGAAAGGAAACAAAATGAAAAAAAGACCATGATATCGTACAACCCCCCACTGGAATCCAGCCTGGCCGATGTACGACACGAGGAAGCCTAAAGCAAAGTGAGCAAGATAAACTATATAGGCTTCGCAACCTTTCTATCCTCCACAACCCCGGTACGCGCACACGCCATCTGCCTCCAATTAATCGGATGAAGTGGATCTCCCGCATCTGCGACACAATCCCCCACCAACCATCCATCCCACATTAGCTCCTCCCAAAGAGCGAAAGAAGCAGGAGAGAGAGGAAAACATACCAGAATGCGCAACAACAACCCCTAGAGAATTACTAGCAGTAGAAAGATAATAATTCGACTGATCCCCTAACGAAATCTACACATACAATAACACACCATTAGCTAACTCCCCCTTCCCTCCAAAAGAAAGGAAAGGAAAGGAAAGGAAAAAAACAAAACCACAACAGCCCTAACCACATCCCCAACCCTAAAGCTCTCCAAAATCTTGACACGATCCTTCTCCGTAGCGCGAACGTCCTGCCCGCGAATAATGCCCTGAAATGTATGCTCGCACACACCCATCTCTCCAGCGCCAGCCTGCATCGCGAATATCTCCACCGTGGCCTGGCGCGGGTTCAGCCTGGTTACGCGGGCTAGGACCGTGATTGTGACTTCCGGTAGGAGGAGGGGCCGGTGGGAGGTTGAGGGGCGGGTGATGGTGATGCTCAGGTCCGGGTGCAGGTGT
>QOVD01009943.1:0-42348 GCA_003521225.1 Tuber microsphaerosporum
GTTGACGATGATTTCTCATGGTGTTGAGATTTCAATCGCCGGAGGTGTAGAGGAGATCGTTCGTGGCTAACTACTCAACGGTCATGGCCCCTTTATATAGGCGTTCCTCCCACAACCCTAACCCTTGTGACTTCTATCCCCGAGTCACACGACCTCATGACTCATAGTGAGTCATGTGTGAAATCCATCATCTGACTTCCAACAAGTCAGCTGCGCAACATACCTAAACCAATTATAATCCAAATAACAAGTCATGTGCGCAACTCGCGTCACATGAGTGAAGCCCATGACTCGTAATGTGAGTCATGTGCGAAAATTCATAAATCATATGACCACAATCGTAGTCATGTGAGAAACATCAACCAATAACATTATAACGATGACATCGCGAATGCGAGTCTTGTGAAACAAATCACAAACCTATGACGCATAACCATGCGTCATGTGAAACCATATTCTTTGCTTAGTCAGGTTTGTGACACCAGCCGTGGAAGAGCAAACCCGACAAGACCCCGTGTAACAATCCTTCCCTCTGGGCGATACTTGCAGCATGTAACAACTTATAGTCCTCGTACACTAATTTGATAGCCGAACACTCTTGCTCCTATCGTGTAGTCGAGAACTCGCTAAGAGAGACTTTTCTTTTCTTCGCCAGGAATCGGGATAGTAAAGATAGTTGAATTGATAGTATAAGAAAGTACTTAGATGGTTGCGTGAGGAACTAACTACCCGGTGTTTTTTTTGATTTTTTTTTATATCAGGTGCTTTGATTTCTACTACGTGAGTTCAAAGACTACATGCAGAGGTAAAAGCTATGGTAAAGAAAAACCCCAACCCCGCTGAGAACATTGGAAAAAGCCATCACCCCAAGTCCCTATAGTCCGGGACCAACCGCATGATCTCGCCCTCAAGAAATACAAGAATACTCCTCAAAGACAAGCAGGAGACAACAGGAAAACCAGCAACCCGCACACCCCCCACCGACGCTAAACTTTTCCGCCGTTCTAAACAAAGGAAACCAAATTAATATCCCATGACAAGCGTGAAGGAAACCAAAAAGCATAGAATAGCCCAAGGGGCCGCCGGGGGCCATAAAACAAAGGCCAGGACGGACATTACTCCCAGTCCAAGGAACGAAACCAGTAGCCGAGGCAGTGCAATACGACGACAGACCGAAACTGAGGGGTGCCCCCGCAAGTCGCCTAAGGGCGGGAGGAGGATAGTAACACCGGCCGACAGGCCGGTTAGCGTGGGGGATGGCTGTAACAGAGCCACTGGATGAAACCGAGAGGAGAGGGACAGAGGGTAACCAACTCACTAGAAACAGGCAGCAGACAGGCCATAGCCGAGCGGTTTCCGAAGACGACGCGAAAGACGGGAACCGAGATGTTACTAACTGAGGCTTTCCCCATCAAGGGTCGAGCTCTCGTGACGAAAAGGTACTCCCACCATAGTCCAGACACCGTAACGCCGACTGCGAATGTAGAAAGAGGGGTTGCCAACCGTGTGTTGATGCTAAGCGGGGCGAAGCAACAACGAGAAGAGGGGGAGATAGAAAGGCAATCATGCAACGGCCCCTAGAAACACGCTTGCCCAGGGCGAGATCATGATAAGGGCCAGAAGGGGAGAGGGGGTCCTCCCCCTCCGCCGAGGCCGTGGATGGGGATGATAGGTGGTGGAGGATCTCACGATAGAAAACTCTGGTGTTGAGATTTCAATGGCCGGGTGTGTAGTGGAGATGGTTCGTGAAACTAACTACCCGGCAGTCACAGCCCCTTTATGTAGGCGTTCCTCCCACAACTCTAACCCTGGTAACTCATCTCTTGAGTCATACAACCTCATGACTCATAGTGAGTCATGTGCAAAATCCATCAGTTGACTTCCAATAAGTCAACTGCGCAACATACCTAAACCAATTATAATCCAAATAACAAGTCATGTGCGCAACTCGCGTCACATGTGTAAAACCCATTACTCATAATATGAGTTATGTGCGAAACTCATAATCATATGACCACAATCGTGAGTCATGTGAAAAACATAAACCAATAACAATATAACAATAACATCGCAAGTGCATGTCATGTGAAACCAAATCACAAACCTATGACTCATAACCATGAGTTATGTGAAACCATATTCCTCGCTTAGTCAGGTTTGTGACACCCCGCAACCCCCGCCATACCGAAGCACAAGAGAACTATTGATGAAGGCTATGTTCTCCAAACTCCCAAGTGCCCTAGGGATATCTACGAGTCGGCAAAGCACCTTGGGCCATTAACTCATGATCAGAGAACGGTTCTGCATAAGGCAGGAAAAGTGCTAGGGGAAATGACTGGTGAGCAGGCGAAGCTACTGGCAGCCAACCGACGACTTCAACCACAGGTTGAGGAATTACAAAGCAAGAAGAAGAAGAAGGTGGCTCTAGATCCTAACACAGTCTTTGCTAATGTTGAAGTAATTAAAAAGTCCCTGGAGGAGGCCGAGAGGGCCAGGGTAGGAGAGGAGGCACAGAAGGCAAAGGCTGCAGAGAAAAAGGCAAACACTAAGGCAAAAGAACCCTTGGCTGAAGCGGAGGCATCCAGAACATCTTTGCTACTTCAAAGAAGACAAATGGAGGAATGTATGTTTGAATGGGAATTGTAAATTTAAAAAGTTTTTATCTTTTGTGGTGGTGCCAAGGTGGCCGAAAACTACGGGTGGCCGAAAACCCCATACTCGAGCTTAATAATATCCGGACAGTCCAAAATCAACTCAGACGACACAATCATGTACCCCACACACTCGTCCAGATCGAGCTTGGACTAACTCAGCCCATAGACACCAGACCAAACGAGGGACCCCCTTTTCGACCGCGTCTGCTGAACCCACATAAGGGAAGTATGTTACTCTACAGTAAGGGTACCGTAAAATATCGCTTCTGATGAGTTGGCATGGACTCGGATAGTTCACAAGCGACCAAGTTTCTGGAATTGGTGATAGGCCAAATATCTTGTCTCTTCCAAAATTCTCAAAAGCCTAATTTTCTTAACACCGGATATTTCAAAAAGCTCCAGTTTAGGCTGGTTTATTAAGAGCGAGATCCTAGGGCATGTGGCAGTACGGTACTCGAGTGATTGTACCACACCCCATCCGCATGCCTATCCACCCTGCAGCCTGCGGCAGGAAAATATATCACAAGAGGGAGAAGAAAGAAAAAAGCGAGAAAAAATGCCACCTAAAAGTGAGCCAATCTTCACATAACTGCACCAATAATGTGTAGGGATCCATGTACCGGTAACTCTCACCCCACCAGTTTGTTTCCCATCTCCTGTACGAGCACGATACCCGTATGTAAAAAACCCTATGCCGACTGGGTACCAGATCCTGTCCTGCGCTAGCCTAGATTTGTTTGCAGGACCGTGCTGCACAAAATGGGAAACTGCTTGCCCGGTACCCATGCCATTGCAGGATTGGAGGCATCATATCGTGTCATATTTCTTTTGATTGCATGGTGCGGGACACTTGAAATCACCAAAAACTAACCACCAAAAAACGAACACAATAACTTTGAAAATTGCCAACCACAACTACATCCTTAGGATTTATGGTTTAGTAGGAGTGTTCAGAGGACACTCCTATCTGGTTCCATCTTTTCTAATTTTCAATAAGAGCAATATTCATGGAGATAGTAAATCTCGGATTCTAATAGTGATGTTCGAGGTTATTTAGGCCAAACCCCACCCATTTTTGTATGCATTATATAAGCAATATGCCTTAATGAGTGTTGATTTCAGGCGCCCGGCAACCAAGAAAAGAGCTCACCTCCAATCCGGCAACTCGAACAAGTTGCCGAGATATCGTCACACCATCAATTCTCGACATCGCGAGCTTTACGAGCATCATGCTGCTACACTCCCAGTCGACAACACAACGCAACGCAGCAAACCATTCTTTAACAAACGTACACACAAAACCGACGAAACGAGCAGAGAAAAACGGATTCTGCAATAATGAACAAATATCTTCCGAAGCCTGTTCTTGTAGATGAGTACGTTCCCCTCCTTCCCTCCCCGCCTACCGGTAGGAACAATATGATCCCTATTTCCATAAAACTAACAATCCCCCCCCTCCAGACTCCAGCCAAACTCCCCTCTAATCCTCGCTAGCCCATTCATATCCCCGCTGGTCTTTGACAATAACGCTAGCGATGCACGAGACCATTGTGCAAATGAACGAAGTACATCTCCCACACTACCAACTAACTGACCAACTAACGACACGAACAAGACTTTCTATCATGGCTCCGCCTCTCAATGTACCTCTGTATCGTCAGCATTGCAATTGTGATATCCTTCCACTTCAAGCATGTGCCCAACGAGCTAGAAAAGAAGCTCTCCCTTCCGCTCGGGATATGCTTTTGGGTTCTGAGTCTTACATGTTTGTTTGCGGGGTTGGCGAATTATATCAAGGCGTTTGTGTCCCCCCCCTCCCTATTCGCCCCCAATATCTCCTGGGTAACTAATACGCGGGCTGGAGTAGGATCAGGATGTACTCAAAGAAAACCGCATTAGTACAGTCGGGACCGAAGACGCAATTTGTGAGTTCTATTTGCTCACGCATCTTTATCAAGAATGACTTTACCAGTCGATATTTTACGGGTGTTCAGCAAATACTGTCGCTACGGGGGATGGGTGAAAACAGGAGTAAATGAAGACATGGGTTACTTCTACTCAGAGAAGGAGAGAGTAACTAGGTGATTTTTGTAGCCAAAGATCTCTGTTTTCATTTCCTCCTGCTTTTCACTTGCCCTCCCCCCGTAGCGACCCTATTTGGTAAGGGTTCCCGCAAAATATTAGCTGATAGAAGTATTCTTGGCAATGATGCATAGTTATCATCCATTGCCTGTTATATCTGATCTTGGGGCTGACTGTCGGGTAGATTATGGTGACAGTTGCGGTGGCTGTCGTTGCGGCATGGTGAGTTTTATGCTAGCTAGCTAACTAGCACATACTGATAGGCTCGGATTGCTGACTGGAGGTTTTGTCGATAATCGTAGTGTGCTGTTTTTGGTAATTCATGCGAAGATGAAACCGGATACGTGATTACAATGTCACCACCGTGACAAACGGTGATAAAGAATAGTTCATCCAGGCCGCCCAAGAGAGACTTAGTTGGAGGAAATCTGTACGATATTGGTAGTTTTTGCGATGCATGTTTTCTCACTCGATATCCTTGTTTTTGCGAGTCGATTTTGAAGGGGGTATGATAGGTGTACTCCGGAGTTTATGCCAAGTTGCAAGAGTGTATGAGGCGGGGAATGGAGTCAGTCATTAGTGCTTAGTTCTGTGATTCTACATATTTTGATATGTGTAGCAGGATTGCGATTCAGGATATTTAATGTCGAGGAAAGAGGAAAAGAGAAAAAAAAAACGCCATCCTCCAACAAAAAAGTCATCAAATTTTAGCTCCAACCGACAAATGTATCCCCAGTCACCAAAAAGATATCCCAAATTAAAATTATAGCCGTGTCACTGAACTGAATCAACCCATTTCTACACTATATGCTGTGCTTGAATGCAACCCCTTACAACACCTCCCTTCAACTCTACACCATTATCCTCCTCAGCCCCTCCGTCCCACCCAACAACTTAACCCCCGTAATTGGACAGTACCCCTTCGCCGGATCCTCCTGCCCATCCTGTACCCAGCGAAAGATGCACGGGTAACAGAACACGTATCCCGTCTGTAAAGCTGTCGGATTCGTCAACTCCTCTAGGCAAATCGGACACGCCTTGCTGTCCTCCGGTAAGGGGACTAACTTCCTCCCCTGTCTTTCCAATTCTTTACTATTCTTGCTTCTGTTGCGTAAGTAGTAGTCCTCGTCCTCCTCCCCATCCTTGGAGGGCGGGGGCACAATGGCTGGTGGTGGGAGTTCTATCGACGCTGCAGTCTTGGCGGAGAGTTGTCTGGCAAAGTCGGATGCGTGCCACCACTCCAGGAACTTGAGGAAGAATATGGAGGTTGGGAGGAGGATCTTAAGTGAGTCGAGGATCGGTGGGAGGATGAGGTGGGTTAGGGCTGTTGCGGAGAGGAGGGATGAGGGGGTTAGTGGCGTGGAGCCGGGTCGTGGAAGGGTGCGGGAGGCGGCTTCGAACGCTCGCTGTTTTTTTCCGGAATATTGGTTAGTATGATGGGGAGAGAGAGAGGGGGGTAAGTTACGTGATCGGCTTCTGTCAGTCGTCTCATGCGGACCTTGACTAGCCAGTGGAATGGCGTGTGGTATTGGGATTTGTCAAAGAGGTAGGCTAGGTTGAAGGCTAATGTTGAGAAATAGTATGCTGCGTTGATGGCTGGGTAGATCTTTCGTAGTAACCGTTTCAATTGGAAGATTATCTTCTCTCTAGGTGAAGCCTTTGCGGGTGTTAGTTTGTGATCCAAAGTGGAGTAGCGAGGATATAACCGTAGTAACACACATTCTCTTCCGGCTCACCCCCTCCGCGATATCCCGCGCCGAACAAGTTCGCAGCGGCACCTCCTGCGTGAATCTCATACGCATCATCTAGTTTTCTCTTCAAATACGGAACCCCAACCTATCCACCCCCCAAAAAACCTATTAGCACCACCCCCCTCAATTCATCCAGACAACTGCCCCCCGCAAGAAAACAAAGGAAACCTACAATGATAAACAAACTCTTCCAAACATCCAACCTCCTTAGTTTTGTGCTTGAAGCAAGTATATCTGGCGCTGCCTTTGAGGCCCTCGGCAATTCTTTGGCAATGACCCTCTCCCTCTTAATTCCATAGAAGTTCTCCGTGAAGCTCCCGCCCCACCGTCGTATGTAGTGTCGCTCAATCAAGAGCATGAGCAGAGCGTACGCCTCATCAAAGTTGTTGAAGATATGAATCAGATAGCGCGGGTGTCGCTGCGTGATTATGGCCAACACGTAGCGGACCGATGGCTCTAGGAGGTCACGAAGTTGGGTTTCGGATATTAGCTCGAAGAGGGAGGGTTTCGACACGTCGAGGCCGGAGGAGACGTTGGACATGAACTCCATGGTTGGGTTGGGGGGTAGTATTGGGCCTGCCGTGTATGATGGGAAGGTTGATGGAGGGAGAGGAGGGTTCTTGTTGTTCTGTTGCGCCGGATTTACTGCCGGTACACAACGGTTTGGATTTTGCTGAGGGCGTTGTTGCCGTTACGGTGCCTCAACCGCGGATTTCGAGAGCCGAGCTTGGGGGGCGCTGGGGACAGACTAAGGTGGTATGGAATGTTCGGTCGATAGCGTAGAAACTGGCCTTTATTTCGGCTTCATGCTTAATTATTGCGACACAGTGCATGGATAGGGCTTCACATCCTCTACTGGCCTTCTGCTTGGGTTTCGGGTCAATGCAAGTTTAGTCCTTTTGAAAATCTCTAATGAGTTCCCCAATACTTTACGAATCACCTTCAGGGTGCGTTGTCCTTTTTGATATACCCTCATCTATCTCTAGTCCTCCAGGACTACGCCTCCACTCTAGCTCACCGCCGGAAACTCGGTACGTTCTTCCAGAACCCAAAGATAACTCTCTAAACCAGAGCTCAGTAAAAAGTACAGACGAGATCCGAACATCGATATTAGAGGCCCTGGAGCATGTTTACAAGAATTACAGTGGACCATTCCTACTCCCTAGAATAAGGTTAGAAGCCGGGGTCAAGATAACAGGGGAATTGGACTTCCATGAGAGTGTATTACTACTTCAGAATCCGGGCCCTTCATCCTCCCTGGAGTTTTTGAATCTTGTCCCCGAGCAAGAACCAGCGATTGAAGATGTTGACGACATCTCAGACATATACTCGACACCGGTGTTCTCGAAGTCTGGAGCCTGGCGCACGCTAACTATCCTCCACCCAGCTCCCCGGAAGCACTTCTACATCCCTCCGAACTCCTCTTTCCTCCTCTCAGACTTCCAAACCTCCATTCCGGCATTCACTGCCATCTCCACCCACTTACGAAAATTCCACCTAGTTCTACTCGATCCCCCATGGCCTAATAGGTCCGCAGCCCGGAACAAAACTTATGCCACCCTAAACAGATTCGACATCCAGCAACTTCGGTGTATACCGCTCTCCCAAACCCTCGTACCTCCTGACTCCGCCTCCGGGATTAAAGGAGGTTTGGTGGGAATCTGGATAACCAACAAGCCTAAATTCCGCACCTTCGTTCTCGAGAGCCTGTTTCCGCAGTGGGGCGTCGAGTTTGTTGGCGAATGGATGTGGGTTAAGATCACTTCCTCAGGAGAACCGATTTTCGACATGGAAAGTCGGATGAGGAGGCCGTACGAGGTGTTGATGTTTGGGCGGGCGAGGGGGGATGCGGGGGGAGATGGAGTTAGCCGGCGTGCTGCGAAAGAGCGGAGACCTGAGAAGGGAGAAGCTGGTGGCTGTAGCGGCGGCGTTGATGCAATTGTGGAAGCGTTCCCAAGAAAGACTATACTTGCGGTCCCGGATGTCCATTCTCGGAAGCCGTGCATTAAAGGTGATTTCGTGTTCACAGGCCTGCAGACTGGCTTTCTATTGATTTTTTTTACTAATTTATACAAGGACTTATTGAGCAATACCTACCCCTGGAATATAACGCATGTGAGATATTTGGGAGGAATTTGACGGAGGGGTGGGTGACGTGGGGTGATGAAGCTATCAAGTATAATTGGGGTGGGTACTGGAGTTAAGGGATACAGATGCGAGGTTTAAGTGATTAGATGTTGTCCGAAGGCTGTTTATCGATAAGTGCTTAAGCAGGATTAACCACAATCCATTCACCCACCTATCTATCTATCCATCTTGGGATAATCTATAATTAGAAGTAGTTAGGGGTAGTGGAAGTTTGTGAGAATGTCAGCACGGCCGCAAGACTTTATCGCAGAAGTTGTACGTAAATTAGGATGGCTCCCTTGGGCTATACCGATACAGTAGAAGATAGAGAATATTAACCAATTCAATTCTTTAGACCTGTGAGTTGCTTCATTCTTCTCTTATCTAACGAAGCCACAAGCGTCCGCCATGAGCTATCACTCGAATGCACCCTTGTGCTGCCTGTCGGAAGTTACCATCACTGTAAGTTTCATAGGGTCCTGTGGGGTATAAGATTTTAAATATATACTAGGAAGCATAGAGCCCGGGCAGAATAAGTGATGACCCAAGCCCAAGAGCGGGAGAAAATCTCCTCACCATACATTTGGTCACCTCTTCCCAGTTTTATGATCCCCCCCGTATACCCAATTCGATAGGGCTTTAACCGACCCCAACACCCAAACCAGCAAAAAGTGGTTCGCCGGGTATTTTTTTAAATGCCCGACTGCCTCCACTCGACGAGGATTCGAACGCGCGGTGTTCCCTGTTTCAAATAAGTACTGACCAGTTACTTAGCTGCTAGACCATTAGAACTAATCAATAACCACTTCTCTTCTTCGAATTTTAAGCGCCATCTTCTTTAGACAAGAGATTCCTAAAACAAAATTTGATGGTAATGGACCAATTATTGCAATCCATATTGTTACCATAGTTAACCAATTGATGAAGGAAATCACTCCCCACTCAAGTCTGCTCCAGCAATCCTCCCACCTGTACACTCAATCCCCCTACGGTGCTGTGCCCGGTATGATAGCTAGGAAAAAGTGCTCGTGGTGCGAGACAATCTTAATTGAGTAAATGGTGCCACTAGTATATGTGGGGAGGGGCAGTGGAGCTGCCATCTTGCCATTGAACGATCCACAGGTAAGGATCAACTTTCAATGGTGAACAAGTAGTAAATGTAGAGGATAAAATTACTCTTCCATCGGCTCCCCCGTCTCTGAGTTCGATCATGGCATAGCATAATCAATTATCACGCGACCTCGATGGCCCACAGCAATGAGTTGAACTTCGTAGGCTCCACTTCATTAGTCATACCTCTCGTACTCTTATTCGTAGAGCGCCTCCCCTCGTTCTCGGTGGATTCTGCGAGCAAACCCTTACACTGAAGTGGGGTTTCGGGCTTGCTGAGACTGTTCGGTGCGGGAGGGTGCGATCCGGAACAAGCTTACTGTAGCCCGTTATCAGCAGAAGTTTGGTCTCTAGGAAATACTGAATGTAGGACTTTCTACCGATAGTACGGGTCTCGAGTACCCAGGGAACGGCTATCACGGATCTCAGTGCTCTGTAAGCAGTTAGAGATGCAAGTACGAGAGTTTGCACCCCCCTTGAGAAATCTACTAGAGGCACAGGTAGAAGGACTTGTATTTGAATCCTTTCAAGCCTGCTCTGGTGGCACTTGTGCTGTTTGTCTTATCGTCTGGGGTATATGACATAGTAGAATAGTAATTGAAGCAACGGGCTGACTAGTGCACCGTAGGGTATAGGAAGAGAAATAGGAACTACTTTTGAATGCTGCAGTACCCATTGGAGTAGGTTTACTTCCGGTAGGATATCACATGCGGGCTGCTAGTTTCCCCGGCATGTCCAAGGTTGATCGCTGGACCTATTTCCATGCAGGATCGTGGAGGAGCCAAACTTGGTGCCTTGTACCGTACTACGACCGAAGATAGTGGGGCAGTGCCATATTTGTACTTCAACCCTGGACCAGTGATCCCACATCCTGGTATATTTTCATCTCCTTGTTTGCTGGATCTGCACTGGATTCTCTGTAGTTTTCCATTCGATGTTTCAAGGAAGCGTAGCACTTGTATCGCGACCTGGGGATGATTTTGGACGATGTCCATAATTTTGTCCTGTTCTTCCTGTAATTAGTTACTCCCTCATCTATCAATTAATTCGCCTCTAACAGTATCCAAACTCCGATTTCTCTTTCACTCCCCTCCACCCACCACACAGCATCACTAAGCACCGAATATTCTACTAGAATCTGCCCCACAAGTTATCAAGGATGCCCAAATGCACATATCGGGCGCAATAGTTCCGCAAGTTAGTTATTAGTCCCCCTATAAGGACCAATGCTCCTAGTCACCAATCGTGCTCCTCCTCCTCGAACCCCTTTACTAAAATCTGCCAATGACACAACATACCATAGCAAAGAAATCCAGGATACGTTATTACCGTATTCCAATCTCTCCGCCTTGTGACACCTGCATCATCCATTAATTCATTAATTCCACTACTTCTAATGAAATGTACAAGTATAGCATTACCTGGTAGGAGATCTCAAGAGTCCCCTGACACTCAACTGACTGGCATGACCCCTTCTCGTTGGCATGGGCCAAGATCCGCCCGTTGCTTGCCTTGAATCGCGGTCCTCGGTGCTTCCCAGATACCGCGTGGTGAAAACCAACATTCCGGGTCAACGGAATTTACCACCGTAAGATTTTGCAAATGAAGGCCAGGAACACGGAACAGTAGCACAACTGACCAATAATTGTCATAATTTTGCCCTTCGAGGTGAGGTTGCGCTGCAGATGAGGGAGTCTACTCTCAATATTCAATAACTGCAATAACTGTTTTAGGGGGGTAGGGATGCAGGCGTGTGAGTGTGCACATCCGGGTTCCCCGGGTTCCTGTACCTGAAGTGAAGCATGGGTAAGTTTGAGAGTTGCCTGAATGGAGGGGAAAAGAGATAGAGTTCGGCTCTTGGCAGGGAGATAAATGCTTCATGAAAAGGTGGCCGCAGGGGGATAGCTACAGTATACGGTATTTTTCCCACAAATATCCCGAACCTTCCCAAGATCCTTTGTGATACCGAGATGTTGAGAGCACCACCGTCTTTCTCATTGGGAATCGCGCCTGATCGGGTCTCCTCATGCAATACAGGCTAAGATGCTCTACGTAGTATTCCCCGTTATCTGATCTTAAGCGCCGATGGACCATCTAGTAACTCTAGCGATAAATAAACCATCTGCTTAGGGCGAGAACAAGTATCCGGAACTGGCGACTGACGGCAACAGCAGGCCAAACACCGGAATAAAAACTGCGAGGCCTCTCCACTGAGTGTATTTGGGACACTTCTGCCACCAAGAACCGCTTTGCCGTTGTTTTAGTATCTCCAGAGTCGTTTTCTGTGCGGTTGAGTTGTAATCGGATTGCCACTTCCGGCATTTAATCTCACCCCAAGTGCCGTAACCTCAGCGAGTGATAGCAGGTATATAGTATCGGCCCCACTCAACCAGCCTATTGCTCCCGCAATAGGGAATACCAGCAACGGTGCTACGACCGACAAAGGATACTTCGGAGAAAATTTCTCCTAAAAAGTCATTTATGAAAGCAACTGCCTTCTCCAAGGCGAAGCCGCAAGGCGTCCCTGCTTGTAGGCTCAGTACTCGGTATTACGACGTCTAGTACGTTATCTCCAAGCTAGGACCCACTAGAACTTGTATGTGAAATATCGCTCGTGATCCACTCCCCCAAACGATTTGACAAGGGTCATTTCTAGAAAAGAGTCGCTGGTTGATAATTCCCCAAAAATACTCTACTCGAGGAACAAAAAGCCGCGAAGCTATAATGATGTAGAGTTCGGAAATCAGTCCTCTTCGAATCCTCGTCAACGGCGCCAGTATCGGTGGCCGACGGCCGCAATTCCACTCTGTCGGGCTGGCCGTAGCGTTATAGCAATTCCCCTAACCACCGGTAGTAGCAGCTCCTACCGTAATAAATGCAAACTTACGCAATATACCTTTTTGAAAAGTCTCTGTTTCTGAATGAACCTAGGGCGGCGATGCATTTAGTGCCCAAAGCGAACTGTGTTGTCCAGAGGCTCGGGCTCGTTCCCGGGATAAAAGGCGGCGTAAGAACAGAGCGGATAGCAGAGCATAAACTGGATGGATCGTTAGTGTTTGAGATTGATGCTTCTCAAATAGCAGATAGATACCCTCATGTTTACTCCTTTATCGCTTAATATCATTGATGATTATACTAAGAAAGGTGATAGCTATGGCTGTTAATGCACCGAGTCGATCTGCATTCGACATTGGAGGAAATAGCGATAGCAAAGGAAGGGAGAGGAGTGCTAGTAACTATTTCTGCCAGCAGCCGGGCTGTGGGTGTTGATTTCGAAAAGAATACACCTATCCAGGGGAATGGCGAGAGGGATAGCAGAGACGTCGGTGTCGACGGCAAGCTTCCTTACCCGTAGGTGTCGTTAAAAGGGACTGACGCCATGGCAAAGTCCACACTCCGCCCAGTAGTCGTCGGGGAAAACAGTCTCGCGGGTCCGGGTGGGAAATCTGCCTTCCGTTTCCTACTCCTTAACGGAATCCCCGCGGATTCTGTAACAGCGCAGTCCGCAGCAAAGACAGGAAGGCTGCAGGCATGCATGGTGGGGAATAAGAGGACAGTTGCGTACCCTATCGATATAATCTTCTCCTCAACTTCGTGTGCCCTTGTCCTAACGACGGAGATGGCTTTCATGAGAGTTTTTTTTTCTTAGTCTTGGGTTTCTATCGATCTTATTCCCAGTTTTTTCACACCGACCAGAGAAAATATTAGAGCCAGGGTGCAAATAAAGCGGAAGTGGTGGGCATGTTCAAAGGCTTCTTTCCACCTGTGATTGCATCGCTTTCAAAGGTGCCTGCAAATAGAATTAAGTTCTGGCAGATTCTGGATCTGCCGGCACTGCCCAGATGGGTGAAGGGGAATGTAACTCTCGTGGGCCTCGTTGCTCATCCTTTCTTGCCATGTGGGATTTGGCCATGCCAGGGATAGTTGAAATGTTTTAACGATAGCACAGCAGATCAAAGACAAGGATGTGCGCAGGCAATCCAGGACTGCGTAGCCCTGGCCGCTGTTCTTCCCTTTGGAACGAAGAAAGAGGGTGCCGTAGATAGGCCTAAATTATAACTATAATTGTGATTTATATATTAGTGCATGCGAGAGGCTTGACCAATTCTTAAAGGAAGAGAAAGGACGTAATGCGGGTAAGCACTGCCTCTTATGATTAGCCTGTGTCGCCCGCTCACCCACTAGCCCCAAAAAGTGGTTCACTGGGTCGCAAAGGGATAGAATTCACAGGCCAGGCAATGCGAGGAATGACATTCCTACCACCGGTAGAGTCTAGGAAGGCGGCTATTGTTTCCAACCACGACTAGATTTGTGTTATGAGATGTATGCCTCTTTTTGGCGGGTGCCATGCACAATAAGTACTCATTATAGGTAGCTACTTGAGTAATGGTTCCTCTGGTACGAACCCGACTTCTGTATGGTGTATTATCAATACCGGGAATTTGGTATCAGGTCTTGTCCTATATCTGATCTCATTGTGGATAGCATCAACAACGCCAGCCTTGCCTCAGTGTAGTACGGTACTGGAGAAACCAATAATTGGACGATGTGCTATGTCGTTGCAGCTGCCCCCTTCAATGATTCAAGACCCAACGCTTTTGTTTCTTACGTTCCCCGGAGGGGCTAGGAAGTTCACTCCCGCTATATTTCCGCCGATCTTCCAGGGTTGAGAACTTTCGATAGCATCGCACAGTATCCGGTGACATACCACAGTGGGGTTTCGATGGCCAGACGATTTGTCCGGGGCCCGTAAGCTGTTAGGGATAAGCTAACATATGTCCATAAAGTCTCATGAGGATACTCAAGTGCGGCACCGCACCGTAGTGCTCGGATACCAGGGTTAGTCCGTGAATATTCCCAAGGAAGGGTAGTTTCTGATGTGCAGCTGAGCCTATTGATTGTAAAAGAGAAGAAATTCTGTGACGCTCTACAATTTCTTACCTGCCAGAAGGGATATTTATGATAGTTTGACCAATATGAAGGTGTTCATTGACTAAGCTCCCCATCCGGGTATACTCGTACCGGCAGTAGGCTGGCGTTCGTGAGCGCGACCACTGCTGGTATTGTCATTAGAAAGAGTCCTGCCAGTTGAGTTCAACTTAGAGAGAGTACCGATACTCGAGTAGAGAGAGCGTGTGGGGGCTGGTTTCAAGCCTCTTGCTGAACCAAATAGAGGCACGTTTTATGTCATTTGGAGTTCCAAAAGCAAAGAAAATGGTAGTTGTGGAGCTCTGAGACCACCGGAAATCCTTATTCTGGCCTCGTTGGTGGCTTGAAACCAGCCCCACGCTCTCTTTCTACTCACTCTGAGTTGAACTCGACTGACAAGATAAGGCTTGGCGTGTTTCTCTCTTAGAACTCCCCCAGAGCGGTTACACAAGACGAGTCCAAGACTGGTGCCGGTAGCATAGACCGAGTGTGGCAGATTGCGACACCGATACCCTCAACAACGCTAGGAATTGGCCTTCCCCATGAAAGTAGTAAGTCCAAGAAAGTTGACAAGAGCGATGTGGTGTCAGCCGTAACGGACCGCGCAACTAGAAAATGCTGTTCTCTTCCCAGGCCGTCATCCTTGATTATGCGTTCAGAATTCTAGCCAGAGGAGAAAAGATGAGAAAGGTGTCGCCTCGGGACGGGTTAGACGGCCTTGGCACTGTCTGAGACCGGGCGGACAGTCGACCGCAGATGACTACCGGTAGGTTTGGCCGGTGAACCCGGTGGGGCACACAGTATTATTACAAGTCATAATCGTAAAAAAAAAAACTTTAAACTGCGTGTGGACTCAGGCAGCCAGGTTGGAACTAGGGCTTGTATAGGAATTTCGAACTTAGATGTCCAACTTCAACTTTCTGTTGAAGCTGTCATTGGGCCATTGCCTCCCTACAGTATGAGGGAAAGGTCAGGCCCGGACCCAGAGTTGCCCTGTTGCTGTTGCAACCACAGATTCCACCCTACTGTAAAATCTCGTATAATCCACTATTCCAGCCAGACCTCTAAACTCCGTATTCAGACAAGAACCCCTAAGAAGGATTAGTCTTTTCCCCGAATTGTAAAGCCAGAGCATGCTGAGGGTATTAGGTCTCATCAACTGGCATTCGCAATTTTGGTAACCTGTAAAGTTAAACTTATCATGGGTCGACGTCGCAATTCCCGCTGACAATCTGGTAGTGGATTACTGTATACGAGATTTTACAGTCGGCCCATCCGGCCCGCGCGGTGGTTCTGTGAGTGTACACGGAGAAACAAGAAGGGAAGGGTCCGGGAAGTCCGGGAAGCTCCAGACGAGGGCTGATCCATGGACCCAGTCGCCTTGGAGGATTCGGTTGGCTAGGTGCTGCTCCTAGTTTTAGTCATACCTCCTCTCCTATCTCTAGGCCCAAGAAGCCTAGCATGACCTAGTTGGGCCCAGCTGCTACAAGGATGACTGCTAGGAAAGACTTGTGATGAAGCCACTACGGGGACAATGCAACAGAACCTAATCCGAATCGTCACGCACAGGAGAGATGCACGATGCCTAACTCATATGCTGGCGGGGCCGCCCTTTACTCGTAATTGAACGAAGTTCATGAACTCTACCGCTATTGCACTACACCAATAGCGGCCGTGTTCACAAATGTCGCTCAATTACCAGTAGGAATCTTGAGAACTTGTTGCTGAAGTGTTCGTTGTGCAAATAATAGATGGATGATGGATAATACTCGAGCACTCTTGATTCAATATCTTAGGTAGACAATGTGAGTGACATGCCCTCGCGGCCAATTTGTCAATTTGTTTTGCTTTTGTAGAGGATGGGTTGCAAGGGGGGAGGCTGCATTGATACAGGGTGCCAGGATTGTACTGGAGTACTCGAGTACTGTGCTCGGTGAGTGCCTGCAAGCCCTCCTGGCAGTGATTTTTGGTTTTTGTTTCATTTTTGGGGGGAGACGGCCCATCTTCTCGTCGACCCCTCAGCCTGCTGGAGGGTGCGCATAATCATGTTTATTCATTATATAAATAGAGACTCCACCGATCCAGGTATACAATCCCGAGGTACGCCAGCTCAACCCGCCTGTCACGCAGTACCGGTACATCAGGAAGCACTTCCTAGGTGTACTCGAGCACTGTGGGGTAGATGGGGCCCCGTTGGCTTGCCCGTTGCAATGCCATATGCATGTAAGTAAACGATACGCCTGACAGGTGGTATCTTCACTCTGCTGTGTCATTAGCCAGTTGCTAATATATGTGTTTGGACAACTTAGCATCACAAGTGAAAACATAATAAGTTAATGCAATAAGGAAAGATAACAAAAAAGCTCAATCTAAAGTTATTATATATTTGCAGAAAAGCACACTTCCGGTTCGCGATCCAGTAGAATTCCAGAAGCAAAAACGAAAGCTTAGATTACTGGAGCGTTGAAGTAGATGGCCCTACAACTAGAGTACGAGTAGTATTATCGATGGGCGCCGACTTTAGCGGGACCACGCTAGTCCTCGCCCTCGTCTCCCAATCTGAGACGGGGCCGGATTCGGGCCGTTGGAGGCGCTAGAAGGGCTATTATGATGTCCGGTGCGGGCACCGGCCTAGCACCGCACAGTGCAGTGCAGTGAGGAACCTCTGTAATCAGGACAGGCAGACGTTCGCCTGGCTTAGTGGGAAAGTCATCCGGCTCTAGCCTAGATGTTCCTCCATATATGGGGCAGAGTTTTCAATGAGATTGCTTGACGCATAAATTGCACTGCACAGCACCCGAAGAAGTGACATGAGAGATTAACTATTGTGAGATGCTCGAGCCCAACAAGTCCATACGGTATTGTTACCGTAGAAACTTACTGTGAACAATTGGCATAATACCGGTAATACTAGTATAGATGGGTCTGGTAGGAGTATTTTTGGTCACCTCCTGGGCCGGAATATCTGCTGAGGCGTTGCTATTGCTTTCGTCACCAGAAACCTCACCACTTGCCAGATCATGCGGGTATGATAAATAATCCTCCCACCTCTTTTTTCGCTTTCATCCCTCTTGTGCAACTCTGGGGCGAGAGGTCCAAGTCATCATTTTTTCCTCCATTCAAGAACACCTTATTTGCTACCGTATCACATCATAGACCGCGGAGTGGCCATCAAACTATAGCAATCCTTGCTAAAGATAAAATTTTCATCTTAGATACCGGCAGGCTACCGGTAAAACCCTACTATTGAGCGTCACGATTTAAAACCGATTAAATAGTACGATACCGGTACACTGGTTGGCAGGGGCAAGAAGCCGTTTGATTCTCTGGTAGGGGAGGAAATACCAGTATGATACCGTAGAGAAGGGCTGCCCCTCCCTGGCTGGTTTTCAGGGCTAACTGCGTTCATGGAAGACTGAAATACTTATCCTAGACAAGAAGTAGCCAACAATAGGGGGGTACTTGTATATTTCGTATTGGCGCTCAAATGCTGTACGAGTACACACAGATTTTTTTGCCGTACAGGGTGCGTGGATGCAAGGTGAATCCTGGCAGCAAGCTCTGCAAGGTTCTCCACACGACTGTATTGTATCGCTGTTTAGCCCGCTACGCTGGTTTGCATAAGTCTTGCGCGCCCAGAAAGTGGGGGAGGAAGAGGAGAAAGCCTAAATAAATAACAGTCCTTATTAAGGGCGCCAACAGACTGAAAATCGGTTAGATTGTCAAGGTTCAATCCCTATTTCTTCAAAGTCTTATTTTTCTCCTGTCTTCTGTTGGGCTAACATTCTGCTGTAGCTATCAAGATTTTGGTTCCCTTCCAAAACACTGAAGCCACCGAGCTGCCTCCGCGAAAATTTTTACCGGTCCTCTGGTTGTGTTAAACGATTAGGCAGGATGGGAGGATATGTCTGCGAAATATGCCAGGATACGTTCACGCGTCAGGAGCATTTGGAACGGCACACAATGTCACGTATGTTTTCTCCTTGGGTCGACAAACGTCGCTTGATTGACCACATCGTTTAGATCTTAACAAACGGCCGTTCAAATGCCATACCTGCATGAAATCATTCTCCCGCCGAGATCTTCTAACTCGGCATGAAAGAAACCACCTGGATCCATCTCGGCCCGATACACTGGCTTCAAGGCGCCCGATTGCCCCCCGGTCTCTTGCAGCATGCAAGAATTGTGCGGCGTCGAAGCAAAAGTGTTCCGGAAAACAGGCGTGTGATCGATGTTTACGAAAAGGAATTGAATGCAAATTTTCAGTTGGGAATACAAGCAGGGGATCTAGGGTTCAAAAAAGCTACAATCAGGGCGCTAGGAGGGGTGCTGGAACCGATGAAGGGGTGGCTGAGGGTGAAGGGAGCTCAGAGACACAAGATCCTCTGCAGCCAGATGGCTCTCAGAGCCCGCCACATATGGTGGATGCTAGTGCAGAACCTAGCTCATTTTTTCCTACCTCGAATGTAGACCCAGCTTTAGGGGGGACAAGCAATATGTTTGCATCCAATGAATCCCCCCCTATGAACGACTTCTACCAGGGGATGAATGCAACCGACTTGGATGTTTTCCTGCTCAACATATTTGACCGGGAGAGTCACCCACTTCAGATGGATTCCTTTGGGAATAGTAACTTCCCTTCAATGATATTCAACGTGGCCCCTCATTTTGAGACAGGTGCAGACTGCCCAAATTCGGTACAGCCAGGTCTTGACCTGAATTCTGAGCAAATGGAGCCGAAAGAATCCCAACGAACCCCATTAGAGCAAGTCCCAGATGAGAGTTTTGTCAACAAAGGCAAAACCCCAGAGCACCCTCGGCCACAGGCGCCTCCGGTGCATGACACATGCCAGCCATCAAGTACAGAAGAAACGTTGGGTACCCATTCGCGAGCTTTCGAGGAATCCTCAATTACATGGCGTAACCCAACATCTAGCGATACCAATGCCGATCTGATCTACGTACGGGCACAACCGGATACCCAGCTTCCTAAAAGACACATACGGCTTCCTATCCGGAGTCAACCCTCGACGAGAAATGCAATGCTCGAACTGCCCTCATTAGCAATCACTAGTGAAACTCGGGATAAAATTGTGATTATGCTCACTAAAGCTCACTCGGGGGACCAAGATCTAGCATCATTACCAGGCAAGGAATTCCTCGAAGACGCACTTGAATGCTACTTCAAGTATTTTCACCCTCAGTATCCATTGTTGCATCGGGGGACCTTCAACCCTAATACGGCACTTATTCTACTTACCGCGGTTATGGTAGCGGTAGGAGCAATCTGGAGCAGTGGATTGGCCGGGGATGAGGAGAAACATAAAATATCGGCAGAGGAAGCCCGATCCATCAAGGCGATTGGCTACGCGATTTTAGAATGTGTTAGACGTTCATTAGGGCATTGGGTGAGGGAAACTATTGTGATTGGCTAGATTAAAATTTGCTGATATATATCCGTTAGTATGAATCCGACAATAGCAGGATCCGGGACTATGAGGGGCATCAAGCTTCCCTTATAACTTATATAGGCCAGAGTTGGGCTGGGGCAAAACGAAAGATGGAGTTGGCCGAGGCCTTCGCGGGGAATTTAATGGCTATGATCAGACGGGCTGAAGCCTTTCGATTTTGCACTTATCGATCTTTGGAAGATATTCTGAACGAGCGGACGGGCTCTGTAGCAAGTACCTGGATGAGATGGAGTGTAAATGAACAACGAAAAAGGTAGAGATATCATGTCTGAAAAATGCTGCTATAAATATCCTAACAATAGCCATCTAGGCTTGTATACTGTACCCAGATATGGGATTCCCAGATTAGCGCTCTCCTGCATATACCTCACTTTATTGCATTCTCAGAGCTGAGTCTCCCATTGCCTCAATCTGACACTCTCTGGAATGCCCCGACCGCAGAGGCTTGGTTTTCTCTAGCAAATCAGGAGCTCAAATACAACTCCGCAAGCCTCAACCTCAGGTTCGATCAGTCCTTCTGCACATTTGCCGGTCGCTTTATCCACGACTGTAGTCTAGGTGTCCTATCCCACAACTGGATTTCCTCCTCCCAGCTTCTTAAAGGAGCCCTTCTGGCCGTCGTGCACTCACTCGTATTCGAGCAACGCCAAATGCAAGATTTATATGAGTTTCGGGGATACGATGCCTCCCCAATCCAAATCCCGCTGAGAACTGCAGTGGGAGCGGCGGTGTTCCCTAGCGTCGAAGTAAGGAAGTTAGAACTGCAGAGAATCCTTCAAAATTGCGAAGAGGCGTTGCACGCTGAGCTCGGACCTATATCTGACCATAGAGATAATAATGTCAGTGCTATATTTGTTCATTATAATGCTCTCGCGCTTTTCTGCTCCTTACAAGGTATCCTAATGCTGGCTGGGCGGGAGGATGCGAGTTCGGCCAAGAGGGCATTACCGATGCTCCAAAGGTGGGCGGGCCAGGAGGACGCTCGACTCGCTGTTTGGCATTGCGGCCAAATTTTCACGCTTGCGAGAAAGTGTGTTGCTGAGAAAAGAGGTATGCTCTCGGAAAAATCCCATGGCTGTTGGTAGTGTATACTGACCCTTCCAACAGTAGTCCATTATCTCCCCTTGGTCCTCTTCCATGCTGGGTTAGTGCTATGGGCATACGGTATCCTACAGGCCGTCATGCGCATTCATCGCCAGAGCTCTGAATCACCAACTCCCGCCCCTACCCCCATTCAGCCGTTAGATGTGCTTGTTCCCATAGACCAGCCATGGAGCGAGGTGATGGCAAACTTCTTCCAGGGTAAACAGGGGATACCTGTACTCACTATTGCAGGTGGATTTATACCCCTCGAGAAGCCAAAGGAAGTCATGGCCCTCTGTGGGGATATAATCAAGGATGTGGATGCAGGGGGGAGTCTGGCAAGGGATTTAATGAGACTCGTGAGCGTACTGGGGGCTTCAGGGCGGAATCTGATAGAGAACCTAGGGGAGTTCCCAGGTATTTTTGAAGTCAGGGCGTAGGGGTTCTGATATGCTGTATTTATAATTAATATTATAGTCCATGAAGAGTAGATAAAAAATAATCGACGGTTAAATTTTTATGATTATTGTCATGTTTAAGTTCTTGCTGATTTTCACTATGGCATGCCTTACTGCTTAGGATCGGAGTTGTATTTATATAACTCTCAGGGACACGAAGCGTACCTTTCCAATCTTTCAGATAGGGCAAACCTTAAATTGAGTAAGGTATCGAAAATCCGCTCAAAACAGCCGGCGGGCCCACGGCAGGAAGGGAGATCGTAACTTGGTGCCGAAGTTATATTGGAGGCGGTGCAAGAAACCCAGAAAAAACCTGGTACGATATGATGCGAGATGCCATTCCGCGGGCCCGCACTGGCACAAGACCTGGTGGGATATCGTAGATAAATCGTAGTACTAGCTGGCGGCCTTGGTAACAATACTTGTAGTAATTCGGGAAGATGTTGTGGAAAGGGAAAAAGATGTGTAAAAGTAAGGGTGGGATGTCGGGGTGAGGTATTAGGGGCCGGGTTGTGGGGTACCGAGTGCGTCCGAGGTGGGGAACATGATCACATATAGTACATACTTGCGCACAGTCTCGTAAGTTGTTGTAAGACTTCATGGTAACTTATCTGTGCGAGTTCATAAGGGGGACCGTATTGTGTGTGCTGTGTGGCACTGGTAAGATATGGTATTGTTCGACGGTTCGTACAGTACGGGTACAGCATCATTAATCTTACAATTGCTAGGAGGCTGAGTTTACTAATTGCGGGTGGATAGATAATTAGTCTTCTCCAGAAGATATCTGGAAATCGTGGCAGAGCGTGATTTACGGAAGGGAGAGGCCCATACGGTAATGATCTTTGTCCTCGCTTCCTTACCTAGTACAATGCTAACTGGAGTCCGGGTCCATCCTAAAGTCTTATCTTTTCCACTTGTACTATCATAGTATGGTAATATTTTTGAACGCGGCACGCTAGACGGTTAGTGCAAGGGAAATTCGGGCAGGGTTTCGCTTTTCAAAGCTAGGTCTCGGTTCCCTTGGTTGAGGTTAACTTATGCTTGTGTTGGGATTTCATACGTCGGGGGTACTGTACCCGAGCACTAACAGATACTGGATTTACGGATTGTGCACCTCCCTGCATTATTCGGGCTGAATTTTGGGGGTCTAAAGCCACCACTCCGGGTTAAAACTACGGTACCGGAGCCCTGAACTGGCGAGGTTGATCAGGCCAGAGGTCTAGACTCTTGACAGTTACGGTTTCGAGAGGCCGACGATGATAATACGACGGTGTCTGTTGCGGTTTCCGGAAACGGCGAGCTTCTGGGTGGGGTGGCTGAGACAGGCTGGTGGGGATACTGCGTCGGCTTGACTAGTGGTGAATTGTGGACCCCCATTAGCGAAGCGTAAGGGGTGCTGTGGGGAGACTTTTACTCCGCTATCAGAAGCACTATACCGTGCGCTACCCAGATTTATATTGCTTTCTATTACTGCTTTTAAACTTGTGATAGCGGTAGTTCCTCTAGTCAGGGGTATTGTATTATATTGCTGTATCATACTGTACCTTTCAGTTGACAGCTAGTCCCTGGTGCTTGGCCCTAGCTTTGAAGTTGGCTGTATAAGTAGATTAAAGATTCAAGCCCGATAGCTTACCCTAGAGGAATTGAGTGATAATGGGATTACCGATCTTAAGACCCGTATAGTATTACTATTTATCTATGATGCCCCCGTGATGCCTGGTTAAACCACATTCGAAAGCTAGAGTTCCCCGCAAGATACCAAGCATTTTCTCACCCCAGCGTGGAAGAGAAATGGTTGCATCTTCTTTACTCGAGTACCTAAACCTCGAGTACCAAGAAAGGATCTCCCAAGACCTTTGCCGCAGATATTATTGGGCCACCGCCATAGTATCCGCTTGCCAGAGCGTGAAAAATCCTGAATACATTCTCGTGATCATTTATCTTCCAGCCACGATGGAATAGCTGGCGCTCGGTCTACAGCCACCGCAGTCCTGCAAGACTTTAGAAGTAGGGACCAATCAAACTCTTCTATTGTCTGGCAACCAAGCCCTTCATTGGGAGCGAGAAAAGCCGATCGCCGTCAGGCGGAAAAATTACAGCTCACCCCCAAAATCTGCTCTTTTTTTTGTTACGAGAGAGGATGCAAGGATCAGGGCGAAATGCTACTACGAGTGGGACGGAGCATCACGGGTGCTGGGCCACACCATTTCTCAGAACGGGTGTCCAATAGACACTTAAAAGGCCAGTTCTTAGTTCATGAGTATCCCTCGATTTCTCTATCCTGTTCGAAACCCATCTCGATTCCAAATGTCAGAACTCAGCAGAGAAAGCCCCCAGTGCATATCTTCTCCCTTAGAAAGTTCTACCTCACATTACGCTTCTCGTTTCTGATCACTTACCGCCCGTGCCCTACCCATCTACTCAGAAACCGATCGGGTACGATAGCTCGATTATCAAATGATGAGATTCAGTAGAGAGACCAGGCCTAGCGGGAGTAGGAGGAGCCCGAGGCCGTAGAACTTGCACTCTACATGAACTCGAATAACCCTTGTGGGGGGAAGGGAACTTGGGGGTCTGTCGGCGTGGGGGATGCACCCGTTAAGTGGAGTGGGGTTGGAGATTGCCCGATTTGGGTCCCTAGGGAAGGGAGAAGGAGGGGTATAGGATTAGACAGTAGATAGGAAAAGGTGCTTCCAGCGCCATATGCGTATTCGTTCGTGCGCAAGAGTTTATTTAATAGCCAAGGGTATTTAACGAAGGAGTATATGGCATAATTGTTTTTAGAGGACCTGGATATTCTGTGCGTTCAATTCTGAGTAGCATGAATGAAATTTCATGGGTTGTCACTCGCCAGTTGGAGTGCATACCAGGAATACTACAAAGTTCTGTTTAGTGATACTTTGATCGAGAACTTCTGCGCCTACAATGAAAAAGAGTCAAAAGAGAAATTTTTATGGACCCCACCCCTTCCCGTAGCAGAAGCCCCAAATGTTTTAGAGATGGTAGTATGCTCATGGTGGTTTGAGGATTTGCTTTCAAGATGAATAGCTTCCTTCTCTTTCAACCTATGGAAAATGTTCTTATAGCTAAGGTAATGAGTGGTGCGCTTTCGTTATTTTTCTTTTGGTTACTTGTCCTGAAACTGGATGATGCTGGCTTTGCTATATGGACATATCAACAGAAATAGGCTGGAGGGCAGACGCTTTGGTTTCTCCATCAGGATGGGTCCAAAATTCACTCTTACAACTCGTATACAAGCGCCGTCTGCCACACAAGATAGAGCACGTGACTGTCGGGATGTGAAGAGGTGCAAAAGGGAAACAGGGGGCTAAAGTTAGTACAGAATCTTGTTAAGTTCCCGATTAGGAGAGTAATAGTGATTTTGTTCATTGAGCATTACCTCGACTTAACACCCAACCCCTCACGGGTTGGAACGTGGGACTATAGAAAAATCACCATCTGCTTCCTAAACCGTACCAACCAGTTCATGTCTTTTTGATATCAGTGTAGTGCCCCAGAAGTCTTCTTTTTAGTGTTGCTATAATAATGCTCTAATGAATGATACCTTATAGTCACTAAGCACAAAATCCATCCCTAAACCCACTTCCCCAAAGACAAGATCGTTTACTCGTATCATACATACCACCACGGTGCCATAAACCACTAGATTACGCTGCAGCTCGACCAAGAAACCTTGTATAAAATAACAAGTACACGAAATCCCATTGATGCAAAGCCCAAATATACAGTGATAGGATAGAGGCCCTAGTGGGGCCGAGGACACACCCAGCCCCATGGTAACACCATAAAACACCATATAAATATTTATCCACAAAAGATTCGCAGGGAGCTTTGAACTAAGAGCTTGTCTACCGTGCCATACAGACCACAAATAGGAAATGCATGAGTACATCCCTTATGAAAGGGATAACCCTATCAAAAGGGCTTGGCCCTAGTCAGGCAACCCCCACAATAGCTGTTTGACCAATAGACTTACTTCATCGTAAGTTACTGTAGATACTGTTATTTGTATATGAAAACAATATAACTTACTTTGGCAGAAAGATAGGTGATAGGTGCCCCTGTATCAAGAAGGAAAATCACCCAAAATGCTTTTCTGGAACGCTTGACAACTGCTGAAAACATCATGCATAGGTTTCGCCTATAGATGAAGTAGTGACCAATTTTGACCATGGTATCGGCTTTCTCCTTTGTGACAAGTGAATTGTACTAGAGTTTGTTACTGGGCGAGACGGGGCAGGTTTTCACTCGCTGGCCTAGCCTTTACCCGGAGCCGAGGCCAAGATTTTCTGGGCAATCCCCGTCATGCTCCCGTCCGGGGCGGCCCCGGCTAATTCCCCGGATAGGGCCCTGTTTCTCCCCAGTCAATTTGTCACGGGCCTATCTGGGGAATAGGTGGGGTGGACGAGAGCCCCCCAGAAGGCCACAAAATGATGCCCTGTCCTGTGCCGTTGAACGGGGTGGAGCGGGGAACTGGGCTGGGCGTCGAGAGTTTTCAGGGCCCCAGAAGCCCCATAACCAACGCTAAATAGTACAGGATACCTCCAGTATTGGCAATTCCATATTTAAGTTGGTTGACTTTGACATTATTAATCAAGATATTAAATTCTTTAGAGTTAGATCTACCAATATTGGGGGTATTGATGAATTCAGTGCTTCTATTCCTCTCAAATGGAGGCTTGTGAGTATGAATATCAGATCAATAGACCATCTCTGAAGCCAAAGAGGTTTGTGCAATATTGGTATTTGTACAAGGTCCCAGATGTTGTAGCTGAGAATTGTGAAGCTGAGAGGAGATGCCTGCTAGTATCTCCATCCCTAACATGTGCTGGGACAAGCTATAGGGACAACAAACTCCAAATTTGGTTTTGCAAACCAATCTTACCAACCAAACAAAGAGGAGATTGAACATGTTCAAGACACATTATCCCACAGTTAGTCAGTTTCTATCATAAGAGATACAGTCTTTTAAAAGAGATATTCTGAGTACTAGCTCTGATAGCAAGAATCAAATAATAACAGACAAAGGAAAATGAGAAAAGATAATTACAGTGGATTTGATATGGAGAATAAGTGGTTTCTTGTGTCAATTAAGACTTCCAGAGGAAAGTTGAAAAAGAAAGAAGACCCTTTTTGGCACACTATTATAAAAAAAAGTGTCATTTTTCTTGAAAATAGTATTTATACTATTATTTTTAAAATGGCATTTTTCCGGGGTGAGACACTATGTTTTTAAGAAAAATAGCTCCTATGGAAATGTGTCCAGAAGGGCCTTGACCTAAAAATGTCATTTTAATGTGTCTGCCAAACAGGCCTCCATTTATTTTAAAAAAATATAGCAGAAAAATAGAATAAAATAAAGTGCCATTTTGCTTGCAAGCCGAAAAGGGCTGAAAGCTGTTGGTGGCTATAGGGAGCTATAGGGAATGAAATAATGAAGAGGCTGACAGTCACTAAACTACCTACTGTTCAATTGTCATTCTTATTATATTGGAGGAAAGTGATTAGAAGGCAGATGGTGTTAGTAGTGCAGTGGCTAGAGAAGGTTTGCAAACAAAAATGAAATGTGGAAAGAAAGAGGGGAGAGAGGGAAGTGTGGTGGCTGTTACAGTTGTGAGAGGCCATGATGGAGGAAGGTTGTCATGGGAAAGGCTGTGACTGGCATGGTATTACAAATCTGATAAGATTTGTAGGTTTTCACAAAAATCGTACTTGCTGATCTTAGGGTTTTAGTATTTCACATCGTGGCTACATTTAGGTTATGGGATTTCACATATAAGTCAAGTACGACTCATATTTTGTTAAAGTTATTTATTTGATAATGACTCAATTGAGTCATACAATGTTATGATTTCACATATGGTTCCTGCCATTCAAAAAGGGGACCTGGCTGTGCAAAGAGTGTTACATGTGGCAGTGCTAATTTTATTGCCAAGACATCCTGTTCAGGGTACTATCATTTCTTTAGCATGTTAGGTAAGAGGTATTAGGTTGTAATTCATCAATTAACTTGTATGATAATATGAATCTACATAGGGAAAAATATATATTCATAAATACTTTCCAATAATAAGTAGATATTAAAGAGAGAAGCAATTCATCTATTGAATTTATTAATTACAATCTACTAAACTTGAATAATTAGAACAACATTGACTAATAAATCTCAGGGCTATTTAACATTACTTTAGGTTTGTGGTTTTATTTCTATATATTTGTCAGATTTTTGTAATCACAAAATAGAAATCTTCTTTTTTAGAAAACAATTTCCTGCTGACTAAGATAACTAAGTGTGGCTGAATGTAACACCTTTTTGTTTTTCCCACCAAAAAACCAACTTTTCAAATCCTTAAGGCAACACAACCACAAATATAATTGCAGAAAAAAAACCTGTTTTCTATTCTCCTTTATCTTGTCTTTCAGAAACAGGTTTTTTTTCTACAATTATGTTTCTAGTTGTGTTGCCTTAAGGATTGGAAAACAGGCAAAAATCTGGTCCCCTTTTTGAATGGCAGGAACTATAAGTCATGATAGAAACTCATAGTATTATTTTGGATGACCAAAGAGTTGCAGAAAGAACTCTATATGAAATGCAGGGTTGGAGGATAGTTCTTTATGCAATCATTTACTGTTATTTCCTACTTATATTATTTCAACAAAAATACCTTTACGCTCTCTATAAAACCTTTGCTCAATATACCAAGCATATGTATCAACCTCTTATCTAACTAGTTGATAAGGGACTTCGGTAAAGTATGGAGAAAAGATAGGAACAACTAAAATTCCAAGGTCTCGACAAGCAAGTACTTAGGGAAGTACTACTAGCTCACGATAGTATTATGAATAGCACATACTACTTATCTGAATAGGCTAAGATAGGTGTTATTACCTGTTGTTCAATATAAGTAAGAAGAATTTCTAATACATGGGAAAACCTCCTACTATCATAACCTCTTACAACTGTAACAGCCACCACACTTCTCTTTCTCCTCACTTTCTTTTCACATTTTCATTTTTGTTTGCACCCCTTCTCTAACCACTGTCAACCCCCTCTGCCTCTGTCTTCTAACCACATTCCTCCAGTATAATAGGAAAGGTAATCGAACAGTAGGCAGTTTGCCGGTAACTGTTAGTACCTTCAAGTTTATTCAAGTTGGTTTATTCCCTTTTACCCCCTATAGCTACCAACAGCTTTCTTCCTTATTCAACTTTCTTCTAAAAGTCTTAATCGACGCAACAAACCACCTATTCTCTATTCCAAATCCGCTGTAATTATCTTCTCTCATTTTCCTTTCCCTGTTATCATTTAACTCTTACTGTCACAGCCAGGACCCCAAATATCTCTTTTAAAACATTATATCTCGTAAGCTAAAAGCTTACTAACTGTAAGGTAATAATATTATAGCATTGAACATGTTTAATCTCCTCTAGTTTTGGTTGATTGGGTTTGTTTGCAGAACCAAACTTGGTGCTTATCATTCCTATGGCTTGTCCTAGTCGGTATCAGGGATGGAGGTGCTAGCAGGCTTCTCCTTCCTGCTTGACAATATCGGCTACAACATCTGGACCCCTATACAAATGCCAACATTGCCCAAACCTCTTGGGCTTTAGAGATTGTCTATTTACTTAACATCCATACCCATAGGCCTATATTCGAGGAAAAGGAAAGTATGGAATTCATTGATCTCCCCAATATCAGTATGTTTGACCTGAAGGAATTTAATATCCTGATTAGTGATGTCAGAGTCAGCCAACTCTAACATGAAATTGCCAATGCTGCAGGCATCTTGTACTATTCACCCGCAATAAAGGAGTAAGCCAATACCATGATCAAAATTAGTGACTGCTTCATCTATGAGCAGAACCTACACAGAACCTTTCCAGCAGTTGTCAAGTGTTCCGGGAAAGCATTTTGGGCTGACTTCCTTGTTGATACTGGGGCCTCCATGGTCTATCTTTCTGTCAAAGTAAGTAACAAGGTTTTTTCTTAGAGATATAATAGTATCTATAGTAACTCACGATGAAGTGAGTCCACTATGATATGAGAATGCTCATAACACCTTTATAGGACAGAATTTATTTGTATGGGCATTCCTGCTATGCTGTTGACTTGCTATGCCGTGAACTTGCTATACCATGTAATACTGTAACTAACTACGGGAAACTTAGACGAGCGACCTCTTGGGCATTTCAGCAAGTCGCGAGGACATGTCTGTGCATGTTCGGATTGCGGGGCGACAACATAGTGTGTTTCAAGCCCCACACTACTCCCATATTGCGAACATTAATATTCTTGGTGCCGAGTTTCTGGATTCCAATGAGGCTAGCCTCATATAAAACCCAGAAGAAGGGGAGAGGAAGGTGTTTTTCGACAAGGTGCCTGGAGGATTCTCATAGAAGGTGAAAATTTAGAGCTGTTTGTCAACTCATATAGTGGAACTTAAACTGTGTTTTTCCTTGCAGTGGTTTTTTTCTTTTACTGCTGCCTTCTCTCCTGCTGCAGTGTAACGACCCTTGAGAAAGGTAGCTACAAGTTACCACCTTACATGCCCAGCAGGTATACCAAAGGGTAACCATGGTAGGGAAGGTCTTGTATACTAAGTATCCCAAGTAGACAAGGATGAGTACCTAGAAGTCTACTAAGCGAACTTTAGCAGCCGGTTGCCCAAGGGCAAGACAGGGTAACCCAAGTAGCGAAAGTGACCTTGTTAGACAGGGTAACCTTTCGGAGGGATTATTCTACGGAACTCAAGTAAACAATAGGAAGGTTACACGGGGCTCTGTGGACACCTTATGGAGGGTCGCGCGGACTTCAGACAGGATTTTACCAATGACAGGGTAAATTACCCTATCTTGGAAAATCATGTTACCCTACATTTGGGTCCCAGTTACCCTACCTTGAGATCCTGTTACCCTACCTTGATCGGTGGAGCCATACCGGGACTTTGAACAAATAGCTCAAAAGGAGTCCGGGATTAGATGTTACTGGTGCTGCTGGTGCCTTAAGCATACCGGACCTTGGTATGGCTACAGAAGGGGTTATGACCAGTTGATAACTTGACTTGAGTGTCCAACACCCCCCCCTGGCCCCGATCTTAGGACTGTACGCACATGGCAAACACATAGGTAGTTGAGAAACTCCATAGAAAATCTGAAAATTGAAGGAGCTCTCACAACACCGTATACGTCGTCGCCGTCCAACCGACCAGAAGCTGTTCGCAGGATATATAGGGGAGGTGTGGGTGACCGCCCAAAGGGAGGTCGCCTACTTTGGTGCAATTAGACACCTGATGGGTATAGGGAACCTCGTACTAGCTCGTGGGTAGTATAGGAATCCACCAGAAGGTCTATCGGGAGTTTCGGGGACAATTAAGATTGCTTCCGGAACTGACTCCATAGTGCGTCTGTGCCAACCCCATGTAGTGTACCATATCTGAGGGAAGTAATTGGACTCTAGAGGCATTAGTCTAGTTACGGTAAAGATAGTAAATATTGGATTGGTTCCGGGCAGCGCCTGTGGAAGTCAACACAATAATATATCTCACTGGGGGAGCTGAGTAGTTAATCAAATATACTATGTGCATACAGTAGAGACAAATAACTATGAAGCTTGTATAAAGACGATAATACTGGTGGGCCAGTGAGTCTGACCAACATATAGTCCAGACGTTGACAATACAGTTCGCCACTGGGATGTCAGCGATCGTAAGAGGTTTTCTCTCATGCGGTTGTATCGGAGATACATTGCAGAAACCACTTCCGGTTTGTGGGCTTAACTATATCTGAGCTATTCGACATCTCCGAAGGTTTATTCTGCCGGAAAGGGTGTCAAGGATAATCCTGAGCTGAGCAGGATCCTTGTAAGAGGTCAGGGTACTGATGGGGTGTTACTTGGCACTATATCTATATCTACTAGGTATAAGCGAAGAACACCCTACCCTGAGAACCATCTATCCTCAAGAAGAACTTGAATTGAAAAGCTTTCCGGCTTAACGATATTAAGTTTTACCGTTTGATT
The DNA here is from genome assembly GCA_003521225.1 of Tuber microsphaerosporum. Lineage (NCBI taxonomy): Eukaryota > Fungi > Ascomycota > Pezizomycetes > Pezizales > Tuberaceae > Tuber > Tuber microsphaerosporum. The sequence continues at coordinate 31,705 of QOVD01009943.1, forward strand.
CTCTATTTTAAACTTTACGTTTATCTTTATTCTACTTTGAGACCTTGGTGCGGTCGCAACTATAGGATCCATCTTCCTATAGGGTGCCCCCGTTACATGCAGTTTTTTCCACCGTGGTGGCTTTTTCTTTTTATATGGCCTTTTCTCCCGCCAGGGTTGTTTCTCTGGCTGTGGTTTTTCCTTGGCTGTAGTTTCAACAGCAACTGGGTACAGTCCGCTCTCACTTACGGATTTGTGCTCTCTGAACTTTTGTTTTATCCTTTGTCAACTAGACCCATTTTCATCAATACTATCTATTAGAAGGGTTTAGCCAACCGTGCTATCAGCATTCTATGCTCCTATGCCGTCCAACCAGGGAACCAAAATACTCTAGTGATAATCACCTCTATAGCGCATCCCGTGCAATGTGCCCCACAGTCAACGAATTCCATCCCTGACAGCTACCACAGGCTTCTCCTTTTCGTCAAGACAGGACATGGTCGATATATATATTAGCCCTGGTTCTCTTACGTGGGACTATGATTCAGTGGCTTATTGTGAGCAGTTCTGAAGGGCGGGACCTAAGTTGTGAAACACAGCAAGCCTTTTCTGATGTCGCCGCATGCTACTAATGCCATTGGTGTGCAGGCTCGTTGTTACCTGCCCTTGAATGCGCCTAAGAATGATACTAAAGCATGCGTAGTTCTCTTGGTCATACGCAAACCATTTCTAATAATTAGATAATTGCCTCGATGAATGTATTACTGCAGACTTATTGCTGCTCCGAGACACCTGAGCTACAATTAATCATTAGTAGGGGAGTATCGGCTTTTACAAAAACTGGGACCGCGACAACCAAATGGCACCTACGATACTGAAGAAAAAAAACCCCCAAGGATTAAAGCCACACAAACGACTTCCATCTCCAATGCGCAACCTGGGGTGGGTAACTGCTCTCCCATGCTCTCTAATACTCAACTGACTAACTAACTAACCAACGGTAATGACAGGAGCATATAATAACCAACCAAGTCCTCCCCCTCTCCTTCTGGCAATCGTGACACAAGTCTCTTCTGTTCCACGTGTGCCCCCTTTTGGCCACCTCCCGTGCTAAGAAAAGACAAAGACCACCAGAACTCCCACTCCTTATAGCATCTATGCGCCCGGCACTTTTATTCACCTTCCGGCACTTTCATGCATCCGGCTCTTTGAGTCTCACCTAGCTTCTGGCGCTGCATCACTTCCCAGGGCATATTCATAATTCATGGCCTTTCTCTGTACGGTAAAAGGATCAGCTGCCCACGATACTCTGTGCGCACACGATATGCTGAGCATGCGTCAATAACACTGAAGCTCTATATCCCGTAATCCAAATCTTCCTCTCCATTCGAAGTCATCATCAAGTAGCGCAAATAGTCCAGTCTAGGGATACTACATGGCGGAAGCAATTCGGTTCACCTTGTATAAATATATAGAAGACAAGAATTAGGCAGAATTACAAGAAGAGCTGTGGGACATAAATAAGTAGGTGGTACAAATGGTCGATGATTGGGAGCCGGATGAGGATTTCCCACTGGGCCTACCACATCCTTTAGGGTATGATATTCGCGGTTATAGCGGGTGCAGCCGGTGGTCGCAACCTCGATAACCTGTTTTCTATCAATTGGGATATGAATAGTAGTTAGTGTTGGGGGTGAATGGTTCACCGGCTATGTCGCAGAGTGCATATGTCTATGTTACTAGAGACTACAAGAAATATTCCCCTCATTACATTAAAAAGTCATTACGTTAAAGAGTGGCGAGTGTGGCAGGGGCCAGGTCAGATCCAGTGAGCAGGGGCAAAAGCACGAATCTAGAAGGGTATCGTAATCTACGACGGCACCGTGTGCCACAAGCACATTCGAGGACCACAACGCCAACCCCACTCTGAAAATACTACACTTCAAATTCCAATAAGTTTCAAAATTGAATTTCTAAATACACACCACGAATTAACCTAATACACCACCACGGTCACATGCGCTCACTGCTCGAAGTGAAGAACGCCAAACTTTACTAGCCGTATCCGCCGGATTCTTCCTCATTCCCTCTTCTGTTTCCACCCCTGCGATCATAGCTCTGCCCCTCATTGCCGCCGGTCCTGTGAGAAGACCCATATTCGGAAGTGTCATTATCGCGGCTGCCGTACGACTGGCCAGAGGATTGGTAGGAAGACTCTTCGCTATCACCGCCACGACCTGAGCGCTAGTAGGAGGTGGTGGTACCCTCGCCGCACCCTGATCTTCCGCTAGAAGATGTACTATTATCGTTATCGTATGAGCCTGTGTTGCCTCCATAAGAACCACTATTATCTTTGTCATGGCTAGACCTTCTGTAGGATGAAGTTTCCTCGCCGCGGCCGGGTCTTCCGTACGAAAAGGTACCTTGGTCACGGCCGGATGGTCTGTAAGAACTGCCTTCCTCAGTGCGACCGGCTCTCCCGTAGGAGGAAGAGGTCACCCTCATCACGGCCGGCGCTCCCGTAGGAAAGTGTTTGTTCCTCACTACCATACGAAGAAGTATTTTCCCCCGAGCCGTGAGGATAAGATGATGGTTCGTTATCGTATTTGCTACACCCAGCGCCACTATCCCCACCATATGGAGACGCCCCAACATGCCCATAAGAACCAGGCGTACTTCCGTCATTATTACCACGTCTAGAGGAGGAGCCGTAAGAGTCTTGCGTATTGGATCCATAGCGTCCGCTGATGGTGCCATAACTATCATTGTTATACCTAGAGGAGCGATAGGAGCCGGGCCTCTCGTTTTGATGGCGAGAGGAGTGACTGGTTCCACTGCCGCCATAAGATGAGGTCTCCTGCCGATTGTTTCCCGAACCATACGAAGATTGTTAGCGGCTAACTGAATCACGTCCGCTGCTCCGATTGTACGAAGAAGACTCGTTGTTGTTACGACCGGAGCCATAACCTCCGCCAGTGTTGCCATATGAGGAGGCTTCTTTGCGATTGCGGCCAGGGGGGACGCGAGACGATTCCTTATAGCCACCACCATATGAGGAGCCTGAGCTTTCATCCCCGCTAGAACGAAGCTGTTGATTTCTACTAGAATGAGAAGCCACACTACAATGCCTCCTCCCGGCATACCCTTATGGCTGTGGCCACATCCGCCAGGCCCAGGATTGGGGCCCTCACCTTCGTGATTCTTCCAATTTCTGACACCTCCTCTGCTAAGAGCTTCCTCCAGATGACGTTTTTGACTCCCGTCCTTCTCTTCCCACAATCTCTCGACTCCCCTTCCAACAAGTCCATACCAAGTTTGCCCAGATAATATCTGAGGCAGAGGGGAAACCGAAGCCATTCCGAAGCCGGTGACGGCAATGCCGAGGATGAAGCTGAAAAAGGCTAGAACCCACAATTGACCCCCTCCCTGGGCCTTTTCCTAGACACCCGCGTGCTCAGCCAAGTCTCCACAGGGCTTATGCCTAGTGCTATGTTAAGACTGCCGCCAAGTATACCCCCGCCCGTGGCAGTTAGAAACTATCAGACCACCCCCCCCTCATTCTAGCAATCCCATAGGAGATCCTTTGAAAGCGGGAATTTCGCTTACTTGCGCTATCCCGGAAACCAGGATACTTCTTCATCGTGCTCCCCGGATAGAAGTATGATATCATACCTGCATAGTGTGGGAGGACTGACTGGGGGAGTGGTAGCCTGCCCTGTATACAGTCATTCTGCCAATGGAATGAAAGAGACAGGGATCCGATCGGGCTGGAGGATGGGAGGGGAATAAATTAATTGGTGAGGGGTGGAAGGGTGGATGCAATAATATGGAGGTTTAATAGAAGTGGGAGAGGCGGTTTGAGTGGCTCAGTGGCGTCCAAGACTCTGTATTGTGCACAATAGCAATAAGAAACCCGTAATTTTTTCTTCTTCACCCGATCGGATTAAACAAATGGGGAAATGGGGTGTTTGCTGCCCTGGGGTTTGGAATATGTGTGGGAGATGAAAGCGGTTGGTGGTGGAGGTTGTATCTGGGGTTGGGACTTGAAAACTCATGCTTAGGTCATGAACTAGGTTTTTTTTATTTTTTATTTTTTTTCGTTGAGATGGAGGTCTGGAGAGAGCTCCCACTACTGTAACGGCAAAAATGTGTTCTTTTTACTCGGATTTTCAGCCCCCTACGGGGAGGGGATTTTTTAGGAGGGGGTTGAGGGACATAATATATGACTCGGATGAGTCGGGGGTCTGAGTACTAGTAAAGCCGCTAAAGATCGACGCGACTCTGCAGGAAACCCCAATCTGTCTTAGGTGACAAAAGCTTAGCGCAACGACCAATCTGCATGGTTTAGGGTTGGGGGGTGCATCGGGTGGAACGCTAGGCCGCCCTATCCCTTCAACCGTTTTCAAGCACTCGGGCTAAGTGCGGGTAGAGCTGGTAGTGGAAGCGATCGGTGGTGAAGTAACCAAAGAGAGCAAAGTTGGGAATAATTGCGACGAAATGATGTAAGTATCATATGATGAACACGAAGGACGGTGCGAGTCAGGGTGACCTCAGGAGTTGTTTTGGCAGTCATAGGCAGTCACAGGAAGAATTTTCTCCCACCGTGACTGGCCTATTTTGTATATAGCTTGGTATGCAGGGATTTCTGCATAAAAGCCACATCCCCACTCCCGTAGTGAGAAAGAGCGCGCAACACTGAATCAACCAATCAGAAAGCTAGCATCTCCCCTCTATTGCAATTGGGCCCAGCCCTTCCTGTTTTCCTCTATCCCTGTTCACCCAATTAAGCAAGACACCATCAGCGCAGTTCACCATTGATCTATTGTCCGGTATAGTATTAGGTCACGATAACAACCGCGAGGTGGGATACGGCACGGTCAACACACCATCCAACTAAAGGGCAGTAGTAAGAAAGCCCGTCAAGTGGTGCTCTGAAATGGATTGGTGTTTAACTTCGACAACTTGTCCCCCCACTCCGTGCACGACCTAATTGACTGTCGCCATGGGCCAGCCACGAGCGGGATGTGTTGTATTTACCGGAGAAGGTGGTGTAAGGGTGAAGGATTTCTTGAGGCAGATGGAGTCGTGGTTTGCTATGAAGGGTGTTGATTTCAGTGGAGAGAGTGTGAAGTCGAAGACGATGCAGACAGGTCAGCTCCATCTCGCCTGCCCAAATCACTCTGCTGCCGGGAGATTTATAGACAAGTTGGAGGACGGAGTCTTCTGGGATGAAGAGCTGTTAAAGAAGGCTTTGATTGATCGATTCCATGATAGCGAAGGCGAAGATCAACCGGATGGGGACATCCTCGCTACCATGAGCAGGCTTAGCCAAGGCAAGGCCAACGTTTTCAAGTACTCACACAAGGTGCTTAGACTACTTCAGCGGAAGCCGAAAAACCTGGACCCCTATGATAAGACTCTCATTGGCCACTACATTGACGGTCTGACTAGTCGAAGTCTACGTAAAATAGCAACTTCAAATTTCCGCAAGCGTGACTCCTGCGAGACCCCTGTTCAGATTGTTAAAGATGTCATGCATTTAGCCACCTAGCTGAAGATGAAAGGCTACCACAAGCGCCGGGGTGAGGATAGTGATGATGATGATGAGAATGAGGATGAAGATTATAATGGCGAGTCTGATGAGGACATGGAAAGTCGCGATAGTGATGACGAGTCTGATGAGGACAATGGGTACAATCATAGCCGGAGGAAGGGGAAGGCAAAGAAGGTGGCAACGGTGATGATGTCGAGAAAGAGGAACAGTGATCGGTCAACAGGCAACGACAAGAAGAACAGTCAAGATCCTGATAACGAGGGGAAAGCTGAGATGCGTGCATTGTGCCAAGCGATCCAGGATCTGGTGCACATCCAAGCAAAGGCTGTTACTTCTAGCTCTGGAGTTGGAACTGGACGCACTGAGGAAGATGTCATTCCATTGGATACATATGCAGTGGGGGGAAGCTATGCAGGGTATTCAGGCTAACAGCGGAACACTAGCCACCCTACTACTCAACGTACCGATAGTTTCCAGGAGACGGGACGTATGGGCCCCCCCACTCGTTCATACTTTGACAACTTTACAAGACAGTCAATACAGGGTTCAAGTGTCCCTCAAGCTAGTAATCAGCCACTTGCTCGCTATCCACTACCGGGTACCAACGAGACTGTGTCAGGACTGCAACCTATGGTTGGCCCCAATGGAGTACTGTATTATCCATCCCGTCCCCGCGTTTGCTACCACTGTCAGGAAGAAGGCCATATACGCCCACATTGTCCACAGCTTCGCAGTTCAATGCCAAGGATAAATGTGCTTGGACCAGAGCATCCAGATACACTCACCAGACCCAGACCAGAGCTGTTGCCGCAAGCCAGTGGTAAGGCTGTTAATGTAGTCGAAGTTGTTGCAAGATTGTCAGCGCTGGACGGAATGAAAGTCCGAGAAGTCACAGCGGCGATTGTGGATAATTTAGCAAACTAGATGGAATTTGTTCACCAAATCGACGAGGGTGAAGACGGCAATGATAGTGACTCTGATGACGAGGGTGAAGAGGAAGCAGCACCAGTAATGACTGGGGAAAGAGCAAGACGTTTCAGTGAGCTTCCGCCTGAGTTTGATGGTGGAGAAGGCCCAGCAACCCAGCGCCAAAGGACAAACTTGAATAGAGTTAAAGAGGAGGATGATGTTGTGGAAGACGCTGCGGAAAAGAGAAAGGTTAAGCGAGCAGTGTCCAAGGCTCCACGCAAGACAATTTGTATGATGGTGGGCCGTGAAAAGTTTGATTTTGTCGGTGCGTTTCGAGAGGCCCCAGTCACTGGCCTCAATTGGGGTTTATTCTTTGATTTGGCACCCTCGGTAAAGCGGGATATCTGTCACCTCTTGGTTCAGGAACAGGTGAAGAGCCTAGCAAAAGGAATGGGAAAAGGAAAAGGAAAAGGTAAAAAGGTGACAATTGAAGACAAGGAAGGAGTCTTGGCTGTGGCTACTGATCGCGACTTGGGAAATGTCATCAACTTCTATACCAAGGGGATGGTCCACACTGAGGCAGGTAAATATCAGGTTTCCAGAATCTTGGTTGATGCAAGCTCTGTCGTTAACCTGATGCCTATTCACCTTCTACGTCTTGTGGGTGCAAAGTTACGCAAAGCAGAGGGCATGGTTATTCGAACAGTAACAAATGCGCTAGCTAAGATCGCCTATTGCGCTAATGTGCGTATCACGATTATGGGTGTCGCATGCGATATACGAGTTTACGCCCTTCCTGAAGAATACAAACTGACATACCCTCTTCTTCTGAGCAGACGTTGGCTGCAGGCAGTGAAGGCCAAGGGGGACTACACTACTGGCCAGTATTACATTATGCATCAGCAAGAGCACCGAGTGAGAATTCCAAGAGACAGAAGTGCACAAATAAGCCTTCAGAGACATCGCCCTCGAGTTCCGATTGTTATGAGAGATAGAAAGGCGAACCGGTGTGAAGTATCAGTGGAGGTTGAGGAGGAACTGGAATGTCAGCAGTCAGGAGGCAGCCGTTTCTTTGAGGAGTTGGTTGAGTTGATTAAGCGAGAGGTGAAGGAACAGATTAAGTATGAGGAACAGGAAGAAGAAGGTAGTTTCTCTGATGTGTCGGAAAACTAGCAGGGCCAGATGATATCTCAAGTCGGTTGTCTGGTGTTGAAGATGCAAGAGAAATAAGTAGAGAGGAGCTAGTGTTGAATCTTAATGACTTGAATATAAACGAAAAGGAAAAAAAGGATAGTGAGAAAGTTGATAAGTATTATGGTAGATGGGATGTTACTGATGCTACAGAGGACGAAAAGTGTGAGGTAGAATTGTTTGGGGAAGAGGACGTTTACTTTTGTAGTGAGGTTGGCTGTTGGCAGGATAGTGGATGGGAGTCGCAGATGGTAAATGCCAGGGAGTTAAGACGAGGAGACCCAGCAAAGGAAAAGTTGGATAGAGAGGTGGAGTCTCATAGGCACGAACTGATAGGTGAGCAAGAGGAGCTACTAGGTGTCCCTGAGGAGTATGATAGGGAACAAATTGAGGGGGGAACACAGGTTATTTTCTCTGAAAGAGAAATGGCAGAGCAAGCAGCCTTTGGCCATGTACTGCAGTTTCCTACACTCCGCCGACCTTTCAGCTATCGGCGCGAATTGATAAGTTTAGCAACAGGGATTCCCACATGGTTTGAAGCATCCGAGATTCAGCTTGGGGAATGTTTAACCCAGGAGGAGCGACGACAGGCCGAACTCTTGTTATACACATGGAAGGACTTGTTTGTGCGTCAGTTGAAAGACATGCCAGTGACAGATCTGGTAGAGCATCGCATTCCCGTGCATTCTAATGCGCAGCCCACACGGACTAGAGATAAGATTTACACTAGGGAGGAGCGCGACTTGCTGGAAGCACACATTCCGGAGATGGAGAAGACAGGAATCATTGGGAGGTCTGAGTCACCGTGGTCGCACAGAACAAAGTTTGTAAGGAAGAAGGATGGAGGATTGCGGATGGTTCACGTCTTTTGTCCTATCAATGGAGCAACAATGTTGTCAGGCTATCCGATGAAGCAGATTGAGCCTGTTGTGAACAACTTGATGCAGTCGAGATTTTCCACTTACTTTCAAGCTGATGCGGCTAATGGATATTGGGCAGTGGCAATGTATCCCCCACATGCATATCGGACGACTTTTTCCACGCATAATGGCCAATGGCAATATCTCCGAATGGGACAACGGCTCGCCGGTGCACCACAAACCTACGCACGATTGAAAGATATAGTCAGTGGGGAGATCCCAGATCCATACCCAGAGCCATGTCTGGATAGCTGCACAGCAGGGGCCTTCGAATATTTTATGGATGACGACTTCGGCGCCTTCCCAGACTTCAAGGCACAGTTTGCTTTCTTGCATGAGCACTATTTCCCCAGGTTGACATGGGCTAAGCTCACTCTGCAGGGGCGGAAATGCGGATTTTTCCTTGAGAAAATAAGCCCTCTAGGATACTCAAGTGACGGGAGTGGATTGCGCCCTTCATTGGATAAAGTAGGAGCAATACGGGACTACCCACAACCTACCACTGCAAACGCGGTTGAAGCCTTTATCTACATGACCATTTACTGGCGTCAATTTATCCCTGGCCGTGCCGAGCATGCACGGATTCTCAAAGAAGCCATAATCTATCGTCCGCTACACGCCCATGAGAAGAATAAGTCAGTGCACTCGAGCAAGAGAGGAAAGATAGTCAAAGTTGCCATCAGGCAAAAATGGAGACAAGAGCAGGAGGACTCGTGCCAGGCAGTGAAGGAAGCAATTATGAAGAAGGTAGTTTACGGAGGAGATGCCAGCAAGCAATATCATTTAATGACTGATGCCTCAATGCATGCGCTGAGTGGAGTACTCTTCCAGTTGCCCACCTCTACAGCAGGAACAAGCTTGACAATAAAAACAAGAGCGGAGATGAAGATCGTAATGTTCATATCAAAACGTTTCCTACAAGCGGAAACTCGGTATTCAACGACGGAACGAGAGCTGTTGGCAATTCTCAGGTGTCTTGAAGAAGTACGATGGCTTGTACTAGGCTCACCATTTTCTACAAAGGTTTATACAGATCACCTAGAGTTACTGGGATTGCTACAAAAGGACGATGCTAATGGACGAATTGTGCGGTGGCAGGTACGTTTAGCTGACTATGATGTGGAGTATATATACATTCCAGGAAGAGAGAATGTTTTGGCAGATGGAATGAGTCGAATGAGGTGTCCGCAGGAGGAGATTGAGGAGGAGAAACAAGTGGGCGTGCAAGAAGTTCTGGTCATAGAAAAAGATCTGATGGTGGAAAAGTGGAAAGAGTGGCTGGAGGACGAGTGGTATGGAGGAATCGTGCATTATAAACTGTTTGGTGACTTGGATAGTTTCCGTGACAAAGAGGTAGAGTCCTTGACGGCTAATCGGAGACGCTTCATACGACTCAAGGCGGAGCCTTATCGCCTGCTACACGCTCAACAGGCCGCTGACGAAACTATTACGGGAATCAGAATCTCGGATGCCAGCCCTTCCACCACAAGAGTACGGAATCAATTGCTGTTTGTTGAGCGAAACGGAAAGGAAGCTTTCTGTGTCCGGGCGGTGGAAGTGGAGTCGATACTTTACCAATCGCATGACTGTCATGGGCACTTCGTGGCAGGCGTCTTATTGAGAACAATGATTGGGCAGTATTATTGGCCAATGCGTGCGAAGGAGGTGAATCTCTACTGCATCACGTGTCTGAGCTGTCAAATGGTGGGCTCGTTAAGGCCCTCAGTGAGCCAAATGGCCATTGTTCATCTTCAGCCATTAGATATGATGGTGTCACAAACCTGACTAAGCAAGGAATATGGTTTAACATAACGCATGGTTATGCGTCATAGGTTTGTGATTTGTTTCACATGACTCGCACTTACGATGTCATTGTTATAATGTTATTGGTTGATGCTTTTCACATGACTACGATTGTGGTCAGATGATTTATGAACATTTGCACATGACTCACATTACGAGTCATGGGTTTTACTCAGGTGACGCAAGTTGCGCAGATGACTTGTTATTTGGATTATGATTGGCTTAGGTATGTTGCGCTAGTTGACTTGTTAGAAGTCAGCTGATGGATTTCGCACATGACTCGTTACA
>QOVD01009944.1:846-13458 GCA_003521225.1 Tuber microsphaerosporum
AACTCATCGTCAACTCAATCCACAAAAGCCTGTTCCTCTATTGGCCTCAGCCTAGGACAGCTCCCTGCCCCCCCCTCGGCCCTTATCATGATCTCGCCCTGAGCAAGCGTGTTTCTAGGGGCCGTTGTGTGGTTCCATTTCAATTCTTCATCCTCTACTCGTCGTTGCTTCGCCTCGCTTAGCGACTTCACACGGTCGGCAACCCTCCTTTCTACGTTTACGGTCGCCGTTACGGTATCCGGACTCTGGTGAGAGTACCTTTTCGTCTCGAGAGCTCGACCCTTGATGAGGAAAGCTTCTGTTAGTAACATCTCGGTTCCCGTTTTTCGCGTCATCTTCGAAAATCGCTCGGCTATGGCCTGTTTGTTGGCTGTTTCTAGCGAGTTGACTACCCCTCCGTCCATCCTCCTCCGATCTTCGTCCACTGGATCTGTTACAGCTATCACTCCTTTCCACGGTCGGCTTTTCACCGGGCCGGCTGTCCATCCACTTCCCGCCCTTTGCAGCTTACGGGGGCACCACTCGGTTTCGGTCACTAGTCATATTGCACTGCCTCAGTTAGAGGTTTCGTTCCTTGGGTTGTGATGTAATAAGCTGCTTGGTTGGACATTTCTGGCCATAGCGGACCCCCTCGGCTATCAACGCCTTTGGTTTTCTCTACGTTCGCTACTGAGATATGAATTTGGTTTCTTTTGTTTGGCTGGCGGAACGTTCGGCATCAGTGGGAGCTGTGCGGGTTGCTGGTTTTCCTGTTGTCTCCTGCTTGTCTTTGAGAAGTGTTTTGTATTTCTTGAGGGCGGGATTGTGCGGTTGGTCACACACCATAGGGACTTAGGACGATGGCTTTTTCCAGTGTTCTCGGCGGGGTTGGGGCTTTTCTTTACCATAGCTAGCGCTGCACGTAGTCTTTGAGCCTTGTAGTTGAAAATCAAAGCACCTGATATAAAAAATAAAATAAATAAATAAATAAAATAAAAAAATAAAAAAATGTCAAGTAGTTAGTTCCTTATGCAACCATCTAAGTACTTTCTTATACTATCAATTCAAGTTATCTTTACTATCACCATTCCTGGCGAATAAGAGAAGTGTCTCTTAGTACGTTCTCGACTACACGATAGGAGCAAGAGTGTTCGGCTATCAGAAGTAGTATTCTAGAACAAGGAAGTTGTTACCTGCTGCAAGTATCGCCTGGAGGAAAGGATCGTTACACTTGGTTGCCGAAAACGTAGTCTTAGTAGCATTATTCATTACTTAAACGATAAATAATAATATTATCGAAAGACCAGAATGAGATAAAGCTCAAGTAAAGATAAAAGTAGATAAAAGAGATGGATTTTCCTCTTAAACCTTGATGGATTTAATAACCTTCGTGAAGGAAACTAAAGAATCGTAACTATCGCGAGGATAGAAAGAAGGATGCTATTGGTCCAAACGCGAAATGTGACGTGTCACTGTTATTGTTATTTCTTTCACCGGAGGTGTAAGCGGGATCGAGCATGTTAGGAGGACTTTTCAAACGCGAGTGTACCCATCCAGTTTCATTGTTGGTACAGTTGTGACAGTAAATGACAACCTTCCACCCCAACAAACACTTTTGAGAAACCTGTTCCAACTACCATGGCCGATATTTATATACGTGATTGTTTGACTCAACCCACCTATTTCCATTGTTTCCACCTTGCATACTCAGGTTCTCTTTTTTACTGTTGTTTGTTTCACCTGCTCTATCAATATAGATTTGGACTATCAACTCTATCCATCTTTGAGGTACAATTACCCTCTTTGTTACTTAATCCATTTAAATATTTAATTCACACCTGGACATTACTCCCCCAGGTCCACCAAATGGCAATTACTAACTCTATTTTACTTTATTCCCTCTGGTCTTATCACTTCAGATTTTTTTGTTACTGTTATATTTCTAAGTTTGAAGTCAAGAACACTGGCATTACTTCTGTGAATAATAAGCACTGGCAGGTCACACTGATTGAAGATCCTGAGTCAGCATAAACTCAGGAACATGTATAAAAGTACAATTACTGGAAATCTGAAAAAGGGGCATTGTGTTCTAAGAGAAAAAGAAATGATTGACTATTAAAATTACAAGACTGCATTTTCTTGATTTCAAGAAAGCCCTGGATATAGATAATAATGAAAAGTAAGACTTCATTCTTCCTCTTGTATGATAAGGTATTTGCTCAACAGTATCAGGTTTCCAAGATATTTATATAATGCTTGATCTTACTATTTACCATTTAGTACACGCTTCATCCAATTCATAAAAAGATTGTGTTAACTATTTCAAAAGTAATTACTCTAGCAAATAGAAGCCTTCTGGCCAGTCTTCTAAGGAAAATTAATATCGTTGGAAACCAACAGTGTACTTGATTTAAGATATATATGATAAGTTTAAGAAAAACTTTGATACTGCAAGTCAAATGGCCGATCCTAATGCAAATAGGAAAGTAAAGTTTTTGCTTGAGATTGATCTTGCAGAGACTTGCATTATGTCAGTTGAGGATGTTAAGATATGGTTACAAGATAGAGAGACTGCTTCTATGGTAATTATCATGATTATAAAACTTGAGTAGAATCCAGTTTACACATGTCTTACTAGTAATGAATAGTGGCTAATTATTAGTAATTGTTTATAACTTTAACCTTAACTAACTAATTCATTATTGGCTATCTAATAATTGAGAATGAGAATAGGGTTTTCACATACTTAATTAATTACAGCCTTGCACCTATACTTGGCAGTTTGGCTCTACCGGCTTTTTAAATTTATTTAAATTAATTCATTGTTTTTTTTATTAAATCATATTATATACAACTGGCACTAAACTGCTAATACTCATTTTAAGCTTTACACTTAAAGAGAAAGTTACTAGATGCCAATGCAACTGATTTGAGATTTTAACTTCTACAACTGAGAAGAAAGCTTAATTCTATCATTAGTGAATCATCCCTTGAACTTGTATGAGGGATGGATTTGATATTCTTGCTTACAGATAAATGTATATTCTTGCGTACATTTTCAAGATCTGTTATAAAATAATTATCATATTATCTTGAAAGTTTTAGTAAAAATCAGAATCCACCTGTTGCAGCTATCAGGACAATATAAGAATTCTACATTTTATTAGCTTACTTGATTTGTTCTCGCACATATATATTCACTTATGTGTATGTTTGCATATACCAATAAATGCCTTCTTCCTTTCTGAACAATTTTTATCTTATTTTTTCCTTCCTACTCTGCTATTATTCTTTCATCATGATTCTACTATTAAAAAATATTATTTTTTTCACTATAACTTACTTCCAGCTGTATAATATGTCCAGTATTACCAATATTACCAATACGACCAACAGGATAACTTTTTGACAGAATCTCCACTAGAGGCAATTTGGACTTCAACACTGGCACTATTAAACAACTTTTTCAAAGAGAGGGTATAATTTATTGTTTGGAGTGAGTGAAGGAGTTGGAGGATTATGGTAAAACTAAATTCCATGTATTCAGATAGTAGTATATAGGTACTTCTTCCAGATAGCTATTTACAACAAGTAGTCTGAATGAGCTGGTCTTAATGCAATCACTCAGACCTTAAGTATAATCTACCTTAATTGCTAATTGGAACTAGTGCTATCCACTGACCTCTCTTGATTAATCTCACTATTTTTAAGTTAGTATATATCTTCTTACCATATTCGCAATTGGGTATTTATCTTCAAGTTTCATTTACTTGGAGGAAGGTCTTTGAGAGAGAGTGGTTTGTGGGGCTTTAAGTGGTAGCTATGGAAGTCACAGGCAGATATTTTTGCCAATTGCAACTATAACATACTAGATAGCATACTGACATATATGGCATAGTAATAAAATATTTCATTAGTATAAAAAATATTATAGGAAGAAGCAATCACATAGGAAATTCTTAACTACACAGTCTACACTTTGGGCTTACTCACAAAATATTTATTGTACTGTGTATTTCAGTATGCTCCTAGGTAGATTGCCATATTAACTTTAATAGGAGAGAAGAATTTCTCTTATTCAAGTCAATGTAGGCGGCAGGACTTGTGCATACCGGTTATTAACCTGGGATAAACAGGAAGCTTCTACCTGAGATTTTGCAGTGGTTAAGATGGGGGAATCAGAGAGGAGAGAGGAAGGGAGTAGGGAGAGACGAAAGCGGAAGAGGAGGAAGCAGAAGAGGAGGAAGCGCTGAGGTAAGTGTTTCACAACTAAGCCAAGGCAAAGGCTAATAGTTGGTAGGCTAGGCAATTAAGATGGTAGTTGAGTTAGCAGGGTAGAGGTGTGCTGGGTGGAAGTTGACTTGGAGGGGAGTGTAGCGGTAGAGAGGTAGGGTTGTTTAAGTAGTATTTTTATTATAAAAAAAAAAGAAAATCACGCAGGTGTTGGAGTAGGTTTTTTTTACAATAGTTTTCTTATGATAGTGGTAGCCAGGTAGGTTCTTCAAGTTCTCTTGTACCAATTGTGGAAGCGGAGGTATTTATAATAATTATTATTATTTCCTGTGCTCGTTATTTTATTCTTATTATTTCCTGTATCATACTATTTTACTTTTTGTATGTTGTATATACCGTTTACCTTCTATTCCAAGCCCCAAGAAACCCACTTTTTTTTAACCGCTGCAATAGTTGTAAAACTAACTGGTTACTGTTTTGTTAAGCCAGCTCTTAATACAAGTGAAGTGGTTCCAGCTGACCTGGGTAGAACCTTCTCAATATGGCTAATACAAGGTCTATTGGCTTTTGGCTGCACGACTTTATTGATATCTCCCCCAACGATGATCAAAAGATTCCTATCGACTGAGGTGACTATATCAGTAACCTCGGACGCGATCTCAAAGAGCTAGTAGCTGATCGGTGCCGTCGAACGCTCAGATGCTGTGAGGGAAGGGTAAACCTGTTGGACGGTGACTACCAGCCTTAAACTACTGGTAGTGTATCTTTATGCTTATGGGAAAGCCACAGACTCGGAAAAACTGTGCATTGTAAAATGTGACCTACATTCAGAGATAAAATGCTAGAATAGGGATTCTGCAGGGTTGAAAAAACTTATTATTGGCTAGAACAATAAACATCATGTCTCACCCCACTCAAACAGCACCGATACATGCGCTAACCTAATTCCTGGAGGTAACTACTCCCTAAGCCTGTTCAGTATATACATCTATATAGAAAATCCTCCAAGAAGTAAGTGCCTTTTCCAGCGGAATAAGCCCATAAACAAAAGGAAAAAAGGAAAAACCGTCTAATGCGCATGCTTTTTCGACATCCCCTTACTAAATATCGCCGTCATAACCATCCCCAACGCCGCACACCCAGCTCCAAAGAACCATGCAGCCCTAAAGCCTTCCAACATCTTCGCCCCATCTGAGTTGACCCCTCTCTCGATATTTACGGCAAGAGACAACCCCAAGGCGATACTATAATTAATAATAGTGCTAACAAACGAACCGGCAACACCCTGCTGCTCCGGCTTGAGTGTGTCGGAGGCTATAAGCGACCCGCAGGCAAATGATAGATCCGGTCCGAATGAAATGACCACTACTGCTGGAAATGACATTTGCCAGTAGGTTTGGTCAACGGGGGTGAGTGCACACAGGAGTTGCCCGAGGAAGAAGCATAGCATGGAAAGACCGAAGATTATATAGCTGGGAACTCTGGAGAGAAAGTAGACGGCAGAGAGCGTAACAATGATACCGGTTGGGACTACTGGGAAGATATGTAGTGTTGCCTGAAGACCAGACTCACCGCGGAACTCCATTAGGCTAGAATAGATTAGTATAATATACGGGGAGAGGGTAAGTACGGAGGACGGGGGGAGAGACTGACAAATGCGGGAAGTAGAATTGAAACATGCCAAAACTCATCCAACCTAGGCAGAGACTGACGGCCACAGCCACGAAAGTCGGGCTCTTGAACAAGCTCATGGGGAGGATCGGCTCTTTAACTTTGGTCTCGGTCCAGCAGAAAAGCACAAGAGAGAGTACGCCGAAACCAAGCATAATCCTACACTTTGGCTGATCCCATCCAAAAGTTGACCCACCACTTAATCACAGTTAGTCACTGGCTTTCTTTCCCAGCGCTTCCAAATCCTTGGCGAACGAAACTCACTTTAGAGCAATAAATATCAAAGCCAGCCCGGCAACCCCAGTAACACTTCCGGGAACGTCGAATCCCGTACTATGAAAATCATT
The DNA here is from genome assembly GCA_003521225.1 of Tuber microsphaerosporum. Taxonomy (NCBI): domain Eukaryota; kingdom Fungi; phylum Ascomycota; class Pezizomycetes; order Pezizales; family Tuberaceae; genus Tuber; species Tuber microsphaerosporum. Next base: position 7,077 of record QOVD01009944.1, read on the forward strand.
CATCCCACCCGTCTCGGGAATCACCCACCAACTCGCGACAGCATAAAACGCCGTGACGATGGCCATACTCCAGTAAATCCATTCCCACCGCACGCCCGTTTCCGTAATGCCTGCGCCCCACCCTGCTCCAATGACGAAACCCGCTGGCGCCAATGCTCCGAAGACCACAAATGCGAGATTCTTCTTCCATTGTTGGGTCCAGGCTAGGGCTAGGAGGGCGGCCGCGTTGGGCATCATTATGGACGGCCCAATGCCGACCATTGCGCGGAAAATGTCGAATTGTACCTCGTCCTTTGCAAACCCAGAGGCTATTGACCAGATTGTTGTCCATAGCCAGCCAATCAGGAACATGTTCTTGTGACCGTAGATGTCCCCCAGTCGACCAGTGATTAGGACGAAGCCGCCGACGGTGCACCTAGAAAATTAGCAAACTGCAAAGTCTGTCTGTCTTTTATATGGATTGGTGAAACCCACGAGTAACTAGCAGCAAACCAACTCTGTCTAGCACTCGCATCCGGAGGAACCCCTAACCCTTCGGCAATGTATCGTATAGGAACGATTGTGTTACCTAAGTTGGCTTGCTGTGGTACTTCGCGCATCAATGACAATGAAATCAACGAAAGCAAGGGAGAAAAATACCGTTATCCATTGCGCCGAAGTGACCACCCAAACGAATATAATCTCGTGAAGTCCATTCCTAAAATTACTCTGCGAAACCTTCTCCAATTCCTCAGGCCCCTGGAGTTGAGATCGTGAGCTATCCAAGCTTGTAAATTGTCCATTTTCGAGTTCTTTTTCAGCGGTCATTCTCATCAACTTGAGAAAGGGCCAAAAAAAAAAACACACAGATAGGTTTAAACCAAAAAAAATGTAAATTGTATTGAAAAAGGGAGGGGGAGTTCTGTGAATATCTAATTTACTAGTACATGTAGGCCTAAGGAAGGCGGGGTGGGAAGACCAGGTATATACCTGATAAGGACTCTATTGCACTTAGCATCTGCACTTCCCAGTTAGATCGACGAGTTGCCGAGTTATTTTCTCCTTTCCTTCCATCCCCCCGCTCGTAGGGTCTTATCATAGGTCCGAGATCTTAGCACGGCTTATCAAACACTTTAACCCCGAATAATTCTAGAATCCCCATGCATGTGGGGGGGGATTATTCAAACGTGGGCAAGCAAGCAAGCAAGCCCTATTTCTCGGATAGTGCCGGATTGGGTTTCATTGCTGTGGGGTACCAGTATCCAGGCACCCACACAGCCTGTGCAGTAAAGTTTATGGAGTGGCAGGTATTGTGCTGGCATTATACGCGTTGTAGGGGAGTCTCGGGGTAAACATAGAGTAAGCGACCACTACTAGTAGACTATCGTGCTTGTAAAACTCGCTTATTAGTATTTGCGGCGCAAGTGCCGAGAGGGGCAGCTAAATTACCTTTAGGCCATGAGGTTAAAAACTAATAAAAGCTTGCAATAAATCCCTATGACTCTGGTCGTCGTAATACATCCGACCACCCGAGTTCGAATGCGGCAAAAGTGTCGGTGTTATCATTACTTGAATCGGGTTTGCAGGGGTATGCCACTCAATCTAACCACCGAAGCTTCACTGCATGGAATGCCAAATCCCCAGTAGCTATCCGATGTCCACCCCTAGCATGAAGCAATGGATAACCGGGGAATTACTATGTTATTCCCTATAATAGGTATTGTGATGAGAAACTTGTATTGTGCCTTTGGGATTTTCCCAGAGGTGAAGTCCGGGGGTCATGGGTCTCGGGAGAGAGGCAGCTCAAAGTCTGGCACTGCCCCCCCCCTAGACTTACCATTAGTTTGATATACCGGTGATTTTTGTGTAGATCTCTGTTTGCTCTGTTTGGCAGATTAGGAAAGCACGGTATGGAAGGGTTGGTGCAGGCCCAGTACCTGTATATCTCAGGACCGCTGGCCAATGAGGCGTGGGTTGCCGAGTGCCAGTAGCTCCTGCATGGAGTGTTGTTTGGGCCAGATGATTCCGAAGGGAGTAGTACAAGTACTGATACTAGGAGTAATGTTTTCGTACAAGGAGGTGATTGTTTTGCTGGCTAGCAATCTTGCCTCGCGCGAAAGCATCTCCGGGTACTCGTCCTAGGAAATAGTACAATAGATAGCACCGGCCTTGCCATCTCCGCCGAGCTGAAATAACAACCTAAAATGGTAGCTTACCGGGCCGTTATGCGTCCTCGGTATTATGGAAACCCTTACTGTATATTCAAGGCATTAAGCTTCAAGAAATTTAATATGATGCGGGTATAATATAATACATAAAGTGGCTAAAAGAAGAGAGAAGGTGGAGATGGGCAGCGAGATATTTTTCGAGTATCCGGTCCAAAATGCAGTGGACAACAAACACCAAATCGCCAAATATCGCTGAGAACGAAAAAGTACAGGCAACCCTTCAGCCTTTGAATCCAATGGGTTTGACTCCACTAAGGCGCACCACGTTACCGCCGCTGCCACCGGCTGGGGCTATGTGGGCACCAAAAGGGCCTCCTTCATAGTCCGATTCCATCACATCCTCCTCGGTATACCTTTCCTCTCGGTAGAGCTCTGCAACAGGCGGGAACGCATCAGATTTGCCCAGAACAAGCACAGGCCCAGACGATTGACGTGCAATGTATCCTTTGATAAACCCTTGATCCAACAAACTTATAATGGCGCATTCCACATCCACCATTTCTACCCGTAGTCCATAATAGCTTGTTTCGTCATCGCCGAGATCCGAGTCCGTATCAGAATCCTCGTCGTCTCCTAGGAAAAGAGGGTTGTCAACCCGCTCTGGGCCATGCAGAAATCTCGCCAATACCAAAATGTGTCTCATGTCGAGTGTAGGAGGCCCTTTCTTTCTCATCCCGGTTTGCTCGGAACGAGTGAGCAAAAAGGCTCGTCGCACAAGGCCCCTCCATAACAGGATTTGACATCTGAGTTTAAGTGTTAGGTACAATTCTGTCCGAATCCAAAACTGCTTTCTGCCGGAATCGGGGCCCTCGTCGCCCAATGCACGCCTAAATCCTCGAAAATCCCCTAGACGTATCGCGTGACAAATGGGGAGAAACATGTCCCCTAAACCAGCACATTCAGGTCTTGCTAGTAATGCGTCTGATGGAAATTTGCCGAGTATTACAGCGGCTGCAATCATGTAGCGTGCAATCATCTTTCGTTGTTGGTGATCTCGTGGTCGAGCAAGCGCATATGCGCACTCGAGAGTGCTGAGAGCGTTCACGAACTGATCTGCGTAGAAATAATGGCGGCCATGGTAGTAGTTGTATGCGCATTGCTCAGACTTCGGATATAGGTATAAATAGGATGGGATCGAGGCGGTTTTGATGTTTGAATGGATGGTAGCGCAGAGACGAATTTGGTTCATCTTAAAAATGGGTTAATGATATGCACGTATAGAGAGCTATTAGGGAGAAGAGATACCTTGAAGTAAAGCTTAAAAAGGTCATTGGCGAGTCGTATTGTTGCGGCTTTCTTTCCTAGAGCTTGCAATGTCGGCGCTGGCGCCGCTGTCGCAATCGTACGTTCGCCAAGTGTGGAGTTGAAGGAACGTAGGAGTACGTTCATCGCAGCTTCAGAGCATGGGCAGCGAGGCTCCCTAGACAGAGCATCGATTCGAAGTGCGGAGGAGGCGAACAACGCGGATGCAGTCTTAATCACGGAGACAAAGATAGTTCCCTGGACAGAGTTGAAGACTGGATTGAGCACCCTTCCAAACGTGTGAGAATTAGGCCCGTCTAGTTGCTGAGAGGAGAGTTATTATACCCCATGAATTCTTTGAGATTGTAGAACCAGGCAAGCATGTCCTCAATGCTTGAGTTTACCCCAGGATGCACGGACTTAACATACTCCAAGTAAGCCACGATAACATCGACGAACCCAGGCCAATCTTGACCAAGCGCTCTTTCGACCGAATTCTTGTGATCGCAGCCTCGAAGTTCTGCCACCAAAGTGTTCATCGGCGGGTTATTCAAGAGCGAGGCTGGCGAGAGCATCAGACAGCGACTAAGCTGCTCATGATTCTGATGATTTCGGGCGTTGGAAACGGTCTGCAGGAATTGTGTCAAAAGCGGAGAAGTAGAGGGACGAGGCATCCCGGGCGGAATTGCAAAGAGCTGGTGTTCGTCAGGGGCAAGATCGCAGAAGACCGAACAGAAGAGAGGAGGCACCGAGGGTGGAGGAAGATGTATGCTGATGCTTGTGACCTGCTGTAGACTTGGGCATGCCAAGACGCCAAAGCGGTTGCCAAGATCGCAGCCCTCAGATCTCTGGCGCTCGTGCTTGAGGGTCGGCACTGTACAGGGATGGTGGCAATGAAACTTGGTTGAGACAATAGAGCGTTTTGGCTACCCCTCGGATGTGAAAATCCGAGTTCAAAATTTGACTTAAGCTAGGATGGATAGAGTAAGGATTGAGGAATAGCAAAGATGACATCACACAAAGTATCTAAGTAGCTAGTCAACAACCTTTTAGCATTCAAAAAGAAAAAGTCATTCCCCACATTACATCAATATTCAAGTTCCCGCATGCATACTTTTCTCTTCAGAAAACTTTTATCTTTAAAAACTGATTAATTATTTCCTTCAAGTGGATGTCAGAAGAGATTCCTTCACGCTTATTACGGCCAATTGATGAGGAGGCTGCTTCTGAGCTACGTCTGGAGGGAGTGCCTGCGATATCTGCCTTTCAAGAGTGTAAAGATCTTGTTTTAACAATACTGGAGATTCGACTATATGCCGCTCAACATGGAAAGAAGAAGGAAAGGTGGTCAGAAGTTGTTAGAAGTTTGAATAGTCGAAACAGGTGTGTAGTATGTATCAAATTTGAAGCAATAAGTTCAATAAAGTAATAAATATGTTACAGATTCAAAGGCAAGAGTGTTGACTTTATTCAAACACGGGTAACAAAGCTACTTGCCTTTCATGAGGATGGTTCCAAGAATGATTACGGGAGAGCAAGTGAAGGAACTCCTAAGAATCTTTTTGGATTAAGTGAGGCGGCAATTGTACGATTAGGTGGAATTATTGAACGCTTGGGAGATGATATGACTTTGGCTGAGCAGGAAAGATATACTAAAACAACTACAAAAAAGAAGGCTGAAGTAGATGAGGACAATCGGGGAAAAGCAATTCAGCAAATTGCTTTAGAGACACAGATGCGGGGAGTAGATGGAGAGCAGGTTCTTCAACATATCTCAGAAAATATCTCTCTTACAAGTATTAACTGTGACCCACACCGCCGAAGACCAAATACCTCCAAAAAAAAACAACATTTGCATCGAACTCGGGATGGGCGAATTGATTCTACCTCAATTGGAGCACAAATAGGATCCTCCTCTTACTCTCAAACAAGTATCCCTCTTCGCCAGACATTACAGGCTTCAAGTTCTTCGAACTCCTCCACTTTAGTTACCTCACAAGCATCCACTGACTCAACTACAAATCCTTCAAGCGAACCTTCTTCTCTTTCTATGAATCATCTTCCTACTTTATTTTACGAGATTACAGAACCACGAGCAGAACGGCATGAACGGCAACTTGATTCCATTGCTGCATCAATGGCACAATCTGTTGTACTTTTAACAGAAATTCGAGATTTGTTGCATCTTCAAAACCGGACCAGCTCTTCTTAGTTACAGTCTCCGACCTTATATATACAACTTTGCCTACTTGCAAGGTAGCAGAGAATAAAGGGAATTGAGGTATGACTCTGATTTCACAATAATCATTATATACAAGGCTGAGATTTCACCCGTTCTCATAGGAGATCAAGTTCATTTGATAAACCATCTCCTCTATCCTGAAAACCCTTTCCATACCCCCCTCAAAAACAGAAAATCACCTATTGAGTATATGGTCTTCTGAATGGCCCAGGGCCCCCAGAGGCCTGATGAGGAAATGCCGAGGGCCCTGGACAGGACAGGACAACAATATCACGTGAGCAGTCATTGGGTAGAATGGTGAGTACTCTAATCTAAAGAAATTAGAATAGAAGACAGCAGGGAGCAGCAGGTGACAGCGGGGGACTATAGGGATCGTGGGGGAGAGACAGTATGAGACCACTGGGAACTGCCGGGAACCATGGGAGATGTCAGAGAACTGCAGACAGCGGCCAATAATGGCTGAGCCAATCGAGTTCACTCAGTGTTCACAACGGAGCAGTTAGTCTATCCTGAGCCAGGACGGACTACATTTTGCTGTGCCGTCCAGTTATTATCTAAAGTTGCCTGACAAGTAGGAATAGAAGACGAGAACCAACGACATTGTATCATCTCCAACCATCCCCTACGATCCCCCACTGTCTACCATCATCCCCCACCGTACTCCACTGTCTCCCACCGTCCCCCACCATCC
>QOVD01009948.1:0-19489 GCA_003521225.1 Tuber microsphaerosporum
AGTATCGGTGGGCACCCCCCAAGGCTCCCCCCTCTCGCCCCTGCTGTTCGTCATCTACGTCTTCTTCATGCATCTTACCGTCCCCCGTGGGCTTGTCCTCTCCTAGGTGGATGACTTTGCCATCACAGTCTCCTCCCCCTCTTATGGGAAGAACATCTCGTTCCAGGCCGGCCACTACCGGACACTCTCCGCCATTGGCTCGCAGCTAGGCGTCCCCTTCTCGGTTCCAAAAACGGAACTTATCCACTAGCGTACCCCCTTACAAAGGGGCCCCCACTCTTCTGCCTCGATCGCCCTGGATGGAAGTACCTTCTGCCCCGCCGCTTCCCTCAGATGGCTCGGGTACTGGTTCACTCTCTCACTCTCCACCTCGCCTCATTTCAACAAAAGGCTTGCCCTGGCCAAGGGTGCCTTCGCTGTAATTCGCTCTCTAGGTTCGCCAGCAAAAGGCATTCCCCCTTTCCTGTCCCACCGCCTGGCTATGGCGATTGTCCGTCCGGTTCTCCTTTATGGGGCCGATCTCTTTGTCCCAAGTGCGAAGATGACGGACAAGATGGAGGTGTTCTGGAGAAAGGTCCAGAGGTGGTTGACCTCTTGCTTTTCCTCCACCCCTACGGGCATCCTGTCCTTCGAGTCTTGCCTTCCCCCAGTTTCCCTTCTAGCGTCTCACCAACGTCACCTTGCTGGCCTTCGTATCTCCTGCCTTCCATCTTCTGCAAATCCGGCAACTGCCAGACTGCACCCCTCCTTCCCAGGCTTGAATGATTGGAGATCTCCCATCTCCGCGAGGCAATATGCCACCAAGCTACAACCGAACTACCTCCCCCTGAACTGGGCTACTCCCCCGTCACGCTGTAGGAGGCATCTACCCCTCGACTCATTTGTACACAATGCGTACATGGCCCTTGACCGCCCTGCATTTTTCTCGCTAGTCAGGACTGATCTCATGGACCTGCCGACCCTCCTCCCGGACCCTCTACTCATGGCTAAGGCCAACAGGCGCCTCAAACTCCTCCTCAGACAATCCCTCCTCACCTGCTGGAAAGTGAACTACTCCCCTCCCCTCTACTATAGGTTTCCCCCCTCTCTGTCAGCTCACCCGTTCCAGGGCCTCCCTCGCTTCGTGGCTGGGAGGATCCACCAGATGAGGGCTGGAAAGAGCTACCTCGCTGGTCATCCTTCCTGGTACAACAACGACGACCCTACTCTCTGCCCCCACTGCGAAAGCGGAGTGGAAGATTTTCAACACGCCATCCTGACCTACCCCTCGAGATCGGAAGCGCGCTCCCTTTTCCTCCCAAGGGATCTGTCGCTGGACTCTCAGTCCCCCCTCTGGGACTCCGCTTCTCTACTTAAGGGCCTCTCCGGCTACATTCTCTCCACTGCCACGGGCTTTCCACCAGAAATGCCCCCCTACTCCGTACCGCCCCCACCGGTAGTCCCATCCGTCACCCCGCCAGCGCCCCTCGGCAGGAACCCGAGGCCAAAACTCTTCCCGTCCAGCAACCTCCTAGAAGGTATCACAGATACACGTGCCAGGGCCTTAATGGTTTGTAACGCCATGGTTGCTCCTTAGCTTCATGAATTTGATGTTTTTGTAATTTTGAATTTATGCATGGTTTTTGTTTGTTAAGATTGGATTTTAACAGTTATACGTTGTTTTTGATAAATTTATCAAATGTGACTGGGTTCGTCGCTACTGGAGGACTTGTTTTGTTTTGGGTTTTGTTTGATTTTTGATTTTGTTTAGTGTTTGTGGGTTTTGTTTTGGCCATATCTGATGATGCACGCTATTTCTTGTACCTTAAAAGAACGAATATATGATATAAAAAAAAAAAAGAAAAAAAAAAAAAAAAAAAGACCGTTGAGTAGTTAGTCACGAACCATCTCTACACCTCCGGCGATTGAAATCTCAACACCATGAGAATCATCGTGGGATCCTCCATCCCCTCCTTGGGCCACCCTCCCCTGATGGCTTTTGCCTAGGAGGGCCCGTCTTCTTCCTCCCCGCCTGTCTTCCCTTCTGATGGCCTTGTTCTTGGGCAGGCTCGGTCTAGGTGTTGATGCTTTCACGTCTATCCTCCTCCCCGCTTTTGCTTTGCACCTCGCTTAGCATTTTGCACAGTCGGCAACCCTTCTTTCTACGTTTACGGTCAGCGTTGCAGTGTCCGGACTCCCTACAGAAGTACCTCTTCGTCTCGCGAGCCTGTACCCTTGATGGGGAACGCTTCGGTTAGTAATATCTCGGTCTCGTCTTTTGTTTCAGCTTCAGAAAACGTTCGGCTATGGCCTGCTAGTCTTCTGTTCCTAGCGAGTTGGCTACCCTCCCTCCCCCTTTCTCGGTTTCTTCCGGTTGCTCCGTCACAGCTACAACTCTCCCCTAGCTGGAACCTCACTGCCTACCTTTTATCCTCCCCCGTGGCCTCCTTCACGGTACGCAGCCCTTGGCTAGGCCCAGGCGTGGTATTGCACTGCTTCCGTGCTCGGTGTCGGATCCTTGGGTGGGTGTAATTGATTGCCGTCGTCCATGTTAGGACATTAGGCTTCCCTTCGGCCAGGTCGCTTAGCCCGAAGGTTAAGATTGTTTCCGAAGTGTTGAGGTTTTCGTGTGTTGGATCTACTATTATTTCCCTTGTTGACGAGGAGTTTACGGCAAGAGGTTTTCCTGTTGTTTCCTGCTTTCATGTCGGGTGGTTTCCTTCTTCTGATCTTGGGGGGCTAGGCCGGCTGCGGCAGCTTAGTTTCTTTTAGTAGGAGGGTTCTGTCTTATGTGTGAGATGTGTGGTTGGTCTCATACCAGAGGGACTTGGGATGATGGCTTTTTCCTCTGGTGCCGGGGTGGATGAGGGTTTTTCTTGGCCATATCTAACGATGCATGTCTGGTTGTACCAGTAGAAAACAATGCAAAATTGATATAAAAAAAAAAAAAAAGGAAAACAAAAAAAAAACCGTTGAGTAGTTAGTTCCTCACGCAACCATCTAAGTACTTTCTTATACTATCAATTCAAGTTATCTTTACAATCACAATTCCCGACGAATAAGAGAAGTGTCTCTTAGTACATTCTCGACTACACGATAGGAGCAAGAGTGTTCGGCTATCAGAAATAGTGTACTAGAGTAAGGAAGTTGTTACCTGCTGCAAGTATCGCCCGGAGGGAAGGATCGTTACATTTGGTTGCGTCTCATTGCAGCACCTAACAGACAGACAAGACGTCGGAACAAAACGAGGACCCACTAGCAGAAGCAATATTCGACACAGACACTTTAGGAGAAGCACTTTAACAATCAGTGGGAACATCAAGGGCCGGAAGCCCGGTATCACCAGAACCAGGATCCCCGGAAGTATCTGAAGGGACAGCATCGCCGGCCATTACAAGAAGAAACACGATGTCAGCACCAGCACCAGCTGCACAGGATGGGCCGAGCAACCCCCTAGCAGGCGGCTCTGCGCCGGCAATCCAACTGGCAGGATTCACGGAAGACCAACTACGACAAATAATACAGCTGGCTCATGGTGGGGAAACCTCGAGACTTAAAGTCAAACCACTACCAGAGTTCAGAGGCGAACGAGCTTCACTACGAACATTCAGAGCACAATGCAACTTGTACTATGAAGCGACAGGCATCACCACGGACGGAGAAAAAGTGAAATACGCAAAGTCACTACTGAGGGACACGGTAGCAAAGTGGATTACACCATATGCAGAAGGAAGAAAAGTCGCGAACTGGCACACTTGGAGCCGGTTTCTAGAGGCCCTCTGAAGGCAGTTCGGAGACATCGATGGGCAAAATTCGGCAGGAGCCAAGATTGAGGAAATGACTCAAGGGAAACGAAACATAACTGACTACTGGACTGAATTCCGGTTAACAGTTGACGAAGCGGATTATGACGATCAAATAATACAACGGATATTCCTCAAAGGAATCAATCATACTCTGCAAAACGCGTGGGAACAGGACAATTACGAAACAGACGACATCGAAGACCTTGCGAACTGGGCTATCCGAAAAGAAAATCGCATCAAATTCGTCAGCAGTATACAGTAGAGAAGCACATCGAACCGCGCTGTCGAAGTACCAAGAAACCAGGATGGCACATTCAGGCCAACCATCAACGACCAAAGAGGAGATTCAATGGACCTCGATGCGACACGGAAGCAGCCTAACTGGAGGCTACCCAACAACGAGTTTAGAAGACGACTCAGAGAGCAGCTATGCCTTAAAAGCGGAAAACCAAATCACCGTGCAAAAGATTGCAATAATGCAAGTGACGGACGAGACTATACTAGTCAGCAGAGAAACGGACAAAGTCAACGACGACCACTATGGGGAACCAAACCCAAGATCAGGGCAATGGAAGTAGAGAGAGAACCCGAACAGTCGGGAAACAAAGAAAGTTCCTAGTAAGAGATGGTCTGAGGGATAGACCCGAACGGAAACCCATCATTTTGGCAAACTACTACACGGCACTCAACTACATAGAAACACACGAAAACGAAAACAATCATATTATGGTGAAGGTAAGACTTCACGGAAAAAAGGAAACAGTCACGATCAACACGCTGATCGACTCAGGAGCAACAGAAGATTTTATCGACCACGGGATATGCGAGAAGCACGGGATCCCGACAACACGAGCTCAGAAACCCAGAGAAATTTACCTAGCAGATGGGAAGCCAAGCAGCGTGGGGCCAGTCACCCATGTTGTGAAAGTACCTATGGACATCAATAGCCATAGGGAATTAGCAACTCTCCAAGTGGCGAATTTGCAAAACTATGAGGTCATCTTGGGAATGCCGTGGTTACAAACGCATAATCCGACAATCGATTGGAACGATAAGAAGATTACTTTGAACAGCGAACAATGCACAACATGGTGTTTGAACAGTCCACCTGTTGCGTATGCTGTACCGGAAGCAGAAGCCCTGGAAGAAAACTTGGTTACCAAGTTATCTGAAGTCCAGGCCAGCATTGACAAGCGTGTCAAGGTCAAACGATTGACCAACAAAGCAAGAATGCCTACGAAGGGATTGGTTAAGGCAGCAGGAACCGACCTGTACGCAATTGAAAATATCAGAATAGCAGCCCAGGGGCAGGTAACGATTTGAACTGGAATAGCCATTGGGCTACCTCACAACACTTACGGACGAATAGCTACACGCAGCGGTCTTGCAGTTAAGCACAGACTCAGCACCAATGCGGGAGTTATAGATGCTGATTACGCGGGTGAAGTGAAGGTAGTAATGGTCAACCAAGGAACGACTGAATACAGGGTACGAAAAGGAGATCGAATCGCACAGTTGATTATCGAAAAAATCAACGACAGAGAACTATACGAAGTAGCTTGACTGGACGAAACCACGAGAAGCAACCACGGATTCGGCAGTACGGAAACCAAGGAAGACGCTAGCCAGAAAGCTAGTGCGTCAAAACCAAGGATCGAGAAAAGCGAAATCTCGGCTAAAGCATTTGGCCACTTCTATCGGAAAGGAGAAACCACCGGGATTATCAAAAGAAGCTGGATCGAAAACGAAATGAGATTGGAAGCAGTCAACATCAGCATGGAATTGGCTATCAGGAACAAAAAAGCCAACGAACAGAAGGGACTTGAAGAAATAGTTCTGAAGGAATACCATTACCTGATGGACGTCTTTGAAAAAGAAGAAAAACCCGGACTACCGCCACACCGACCAGGAGTTGACCTGGAAATCAACCTGAAGGACGGAGAGAAAGTTCCAACGAAGAAGATATATCTATTATGCGCGGACGAACTGGACGAATTACGACGATATATCAATCAGAACCTAGGAAGAGGATGGCTACGAGAAGTATGGACAGACTTAGCGTCGCCCATACTATTCATCAAGAAAAAAGACAGAAAGCTTCGGCTCTGCGTGGATTACCGAGGACTCAACAAAGTCACCAAAAAAGACCGGTATCTACTGCCACTCATCAGTGAGGCACTGGATTGGCTCAACACCGCCAAATACTTCATGAAACTCGATATCAAGGATGCCTACCACAACGTTAGAATCAAGGAAGGCGATGAATGGAAAACGACGTTCTCAAGCAAATTGGGAATATATGAATACCTGGTAATGCCCTTTGGGCTAACCAATGCACCTGCGGTGTTTCACAGGTGGATTAACAATACAGTTCAGAGATATATCGATATCTGCTGCATAGTATATCTGGACGATGTCCTAATATACTCGGACACTTTAAAACAACACCGAAAGGATGTCGACAACATCTGGGCAGATATATATGAATCAGGAATGAAGGTTAAACCTTCTAAATGCGAATTCCAGAAGAAAGAAGTGGAATACCTCAGATTTATCATCAACGAAAACAGCCTCAAGACGGATCTCATCAAAACAAAAGCAATATGGGAATGGGCAGCACCAACAAAGGTTAAGGAAGTGCAATGCTTCCTCGACTTTTGCAATTTCTATCGGCGATTCATAGAGGGATTCAGCAGGACGAGCAAACCCCTATACCGGCTTACCGAGAAAGCCGTCAAATGGGAATAGGGAGATGTCGAACAAGCAGCATTCGAAGAACTACAAAGGAAACTCACCATGTCACCGGTCCTGGTCCATTACGACCCCGACAGACCAACAATGATCGAGACAGACGCATCGAAATACGTCTGTTCAGGGATATCATCACAACAAGGACCAGACGGAAGATGGAGACCGATCGCATTTCGATCAAAGACGATCAAAAACGCCGAAATTAATTACGACGTCCACGACAAGGAACTATTAGCTGTCATACAAGCCCTAGAGGAATGGAGGAGATACGTTAAAGGATGCCGACACACAGTACAACTCATGACGGACCACAAGAACCTGGTTACCTTCATGACCTCCAAAAACCTCAGCGACCGGCAAAAAGGATGGGAACCACGAATACGTCAGTTCGACTTCAAGATATACTACCAACCAGGAAAAGAAAACGGGAAAGCCGACCCACTCACCTGAAGAGCTGGAGACCTACCAACGGCAGGAGATCAAAGGCTTATCAACACTACTCAAATACTACTTCCGAAGGAACAGTACCGGGAGGAAATCAACTAATTGGAACTAGTGGACTTCCAGGACATAGACGAAGGAAAAATCCAGAAAGCAAGCAAAAAAGACGAATACATACGACAAATCAAGGAAGCAATGGACAAAGGAGAAAAAGAGATAAAAGGGGTAGCACTCGGGCTATGCCAATAGAAGAACGAATACCTATGGTACCAAGGAAAGATATGGATACCAGACGACGAAGGGCTAAGGACCGCACTTATCCACAATCACCATGATGTCCCGCAAGCAGGACATAGAGGAACGGCGAAAACGACCGAACTCATAAGCTGCAAATATTATTGGCCAAACATGAGGGAAACAATGAAGCGATATGTCAAGAATTGCGACACATGTCAACGAACAAAAGTGGTCCGACACGCACCCTACAGATTATTACAACCAAACGAGGCACCTGATCGACCATGGAAGTCAATAGTCATGGACTTCATTACGGATCTGCCGATATCGAACGATTATGACACCATTTTGGTAGTCATAGACCGCCTGACCAAAATGAGTCATTTCATACCATGCCGAAAAGATCTAGATGTGCGGCAGTTTGCAAACCTATTGGTACGAGAAATAGTTCGACTACATGGAATCCCACGAGATATCATCACTGATCAAGGCACACTATTCACATCAGACTTGTGGAAGGACACCACAATGAAAATCGGAATTGAACGACGACTCAGCACGGCTTTTCACCCGCAAACGGACGGACAAACAGAACGGACCAATGCCATATTGGAACAATACCTCCAAGCATACATCAATTACCAACAAGATGATTGGTATGAGGCATTATCGCTAGCAGAATTTGCATATAACAACGGATATCAGGAGACGATCAAAACGACACCATTCTATGCAAATTACGGAATCAACTCCGAATACAAAACAATCCGTCGTCTGATGCAAACAAAAAAAATATCAACGGAAGATATGAGGGAATTACATGACACACTATGAAGCGAGATGGTGGCGGCACAATTACGACAAAAAGAATACTACGATCAATACTGAAAACCAGATCCGAATCTCAAATCAGGAGATAGAGTCTGGTTGTTGCCACGCAACATCAAGACCACAAGACCATCGAAGAAACTGGATTACAGGAAAATCGGACCATTCAAGATAGTGGCAAAGCTTGGCAACAGCGCTTATAAGCTGGCTCTGCCACCCTCGATGAAGATACACGACACATTCCACATCTCACTTCACAAACCATACGAAGACAACAGATTTCCCTCACAAATCCAAAACCCTCCTCCTCCTATTGAGATAGACGGAGAAAACGAATACGAACTTGAAGAAATCATCGACTCTCGAGTATATCGAAGCCACTTGCAATATCAAGCCAAGTAGACAGGATATTCACCAGAACACGACAAGACCTGATACCCCACAGAAAACTTCAAAATGCCACGCTCACAGTTCAACGATTCCACTCCATCTACCCAGACAATCCAAGAATCGGTGGAAGTGGAATCCCCGCAACCGACCGCCGCACCACTCAAGGCCGAAGAAGGATAGAGCGATTATGGCAATCGCAGCTACGGCCCATTTCCGCCTACTAGCCCACACTATTCTGGACGACCAGAATCGGAGCTGGACGCCAACCAGCTAGAGGCAAAAAAGAACATGGAACGGAACGAGCATCTCAGCCTATCATGGACGGGCTGTTATGACGACGAATGTCAAGTCCACATCAACGAGAAGAGAGGACATTGGTTCCCTCAGAAACCACGGATACACAGTGTTGACTTGACGACACCATACTCAACGCCGTAAGAATCGGCACCAACACCTCCCCCTCCTCCTCCTCCAACAAGACCAAAGCGAAGGTCGCACCTGGAGATATATACTTGGGACGTGTGCTTCATAGACAATTGCACGTACCATAAAAATGCAAAGATCAACGCAGGATGTTATCCCAGACCAGGAGGAGCTAAGGAACCGCTGAGCAGGAAGGATCAGGGTACGAGGAATAAAAGGGAAGCTGTGAGGACCCGGCTTGAGAGGGAAAGAGGCGAGAAAGAGAAAGAAGAGAGAAGAGAAAGAGAAGGGACTACTCCAGACGCCAACAGCCTAGATAGGCAGATCGAAGGCCTAATGCAAAGAAACCCACACCTCGAGGACATGATACGGATACAAGACGAAACGATCCGCAACCAGCAGAAAACAATCGCGGACCAACTTGGATCACGCGAGGTGGGGCGCAACATGTTGAGAAGGATGAAGTCGGCATGGAGGAACGAAGAAAGCAGTAACAGACGTTTGAAAAGGCATATATTAGGGGTAGCCGATAGTGGGACTATAATATCGAACTAAGCCTGGGTAGGTGTCTTTGGAGATTTGCCTAAGAAGGCTCGTGGGTAACTGTCTCTCATGAGAAGTAATTGATGTAACAAACAAAAAGGATAATCGAGTAAGATAAAGATTTGTAGCGCGATAACTATTTTATACTGATAAGATCTCTTCTTCGGTGCTTGATGATACTTCTAACTACCTGGCGAGACTCTGTCTACTTATAGTATTTCCGAGAGTACTTCTTACTCCTGTACTAGCGAAGTACCTTCCTGACTCCGTCTTGTTTTTATGAATGTGCAAACATCTTTTGACCCTGAAGACTTGCACACCACTTCAGCTAAATCCTTTGCTAAGCTAATTGTTTTTCCAATTACTTGCATTCGATCTCTGCGCTGTATGAACTTGGTCTATGTATGCAGCCTGGCTCGCTATCATACCAGTCGTTCCTTCCGCTCATGTTCTGATCAAGATTTCTCATGCCGGGTAATCATATGCTTACTTCTTACAAAGCTTGTTGCATATGTTAGTTGGTCTATCTTTGGAGTGCCATAACTTTCTAACCAACCAATGAAACTTCGCCGTATGACTTGGTACTAATAGAGTGCCAACTCTTATCTAGAAATCAGCGAAAACCTCTCGGTCGCATCCCTCGTATCAAGATACAGAGGTTGATTTGCAACCATGACATCGTAATAATAACTATGACAGCAGTGTGAGTTGAACACGTGACCTTCGGATATCACACCAGTGATTATACCGTTTAGCCAATGTCGGGACCGCAGGGGTATGATGGCCATATTTTTGAGGTGTGTGCGCATGGGTCTGTACGCTCGGAGGTCTGTGCGGTGGATTCCAGTATTCCGTACATGGGCTTCCAATGTGCCTAACACGAGTTCCCTCCTTAAGGTTTCACCTCGAATACCTTTTTATTTATATAACTAGATCCAAATTATCTTAACTTCCTTTTTGAACTCGATGTAGTAGGGTAAAAAACCTCATGCGTTTGCTTGTCCAGATGAGGAAAACCTTTCCTAATTCCTTCAACTTCGGCCAGTCCCGGCATATTCGGGTTCTGCCTATGAATACTTCCTACCATCTCCCGAGCGTTTGTTAACCCTTCCGGGGGTTCCCAAGTATTCTCGTCCTCCACACATCCCTTCCATTTTACAAAATACCGAAGTTCCTTGAACCTTCGGTTTCCTCTTCCCACCTTTATAGTGTAAGTTATTATCTCACTTTTAACTATTCTTTCCACTTCCCATTCGAGATCTCCCTCAACATCCTTGGGTTCTCTAGGTGCTTGTTCCCTGGCCTTGCGTATCGAGGTTCGGTAGGGTTCCAGTAACGATATATGGAACACGGGATCTATTTTCTATCGTGGGGAGATTTCGAGTTTCAAGGCTCGGTTGCTCTTCTTAACTTCCAATACTTTGAATAGTCCGTGAAGCTTCAGGCTTAGTTTTTTTGTTGGTCGCTTAGTTCTTATGTTTTTTGCGTTTAGCATTACTAAGTCCCCAATTTTAATATCGGGCTGCTGTTTTGCTTTCCGGTCATAATATTTGCCCATATCTTCGCGAGTTTTCTCCAATGCCGTTTTGGCCCGTTGGTGAATATTCTGCATCCAGTGTGCATAGAGTCCTGCTCCTGGATTCTGAGCTTCTCGTTCCTTTATCCATTCCGTTTACGGGGGGAACCCATAGTTGGCGTAGAAGGGGGATAACCCATGGGCGGTTGTAGTCGAGTTGTTGTACGCATATTCTGCTAGTGGTAACAGCTGATACCAATCGTCCTGATTGTAGTTAACGAAGTTGTGTAAGTAACCTCCAAAGTTTGGTTGGTTCTTTCCGTTTGTCCGTCGGTCTGGGGGTGGTAAGCTGTTGACATTTTGCGTTTAATGTCTAGCTATTTGCACAAAGATTCCCAAAATTCCCCCGAGAACTTAGCATCCATATCTGATATTATCTCGGTGGGGAGCCCATGAAGTTTCCAAACTTCTGGTAAGAAAGTATCTGCCACGTCCTTGGCCGTTGCATTTTCTCCTAAGTCTATGAAGTGGGCCATTTTTGTGAATCGGTCCACTACTACCATGATCTGGGTGTGTCCCTGGGATTCTGGTAGGTGGGTAATGAAGTCTGTGGAGATAGATGTCCATGCGGCAAAAGGAACTTGCAGTGGTTGTAGTAACCCGTACTTTGCATGTCGTGGCGACTTATTGTGTTGACATTCGTCACATGACCTCACATAGTCGTTAATCCAAGGGGTGAGTCCTTTCCAGTAGAAGTCTCGGGTGACAATTTCAATTGTGTTTTCTTGCCCAAAATGCCCTACTACTCGCGAGTCATGGCATCCTTTGGCAATTGTGGTTTGTAGCGCTTCATTGTCAGGAATATACAAGCGGTTCTTGTAGTAGAGTAACACCTGTTTCTTATGCCAGTTCTTGGGTGGTTCCTTCTCTTCAGCCTCCAACCTGTCTAGTTCCTTCTGTCTACTCATCCATTCCTCATCATTTCCTCCTGCTGCCAATACTTCGGTGATGAAGTCTGTGTTAAACGTATTCATTTCTACTTGGGATAGAATAGCGTTTGACATCATAACATGTTCTTACGTTAACCGTGGGTGACTCCTCATGTCTTCGATATCGAAGTATTCGTTGTTTCCTTTTTCCGCTTGTAGGAAACACACCATGGGTGGTGAGTCCAATACCTCAATGGTTCACTTAGGGGAGAGATCGGTACTTCCGAATCCTTTGTCCGATCTTTCCGTTTCCTGAAGGCTATCTACCTCCATCATATCTGATGTGTCAATTTTCTCTATTATGAGTTGCGCTATTCAGTCATCTGGTTGAATCTGACAATCAGCTCTACTGTGGTTTACCATAATGACTTTTATTTCTCCTGTGTAGTCTGCGTCCACCACACCCTCATTTATTGCGATGTCTTTTTTGCTGGCCAGTCCGCTTCGTGGAGCAATTCTTGCATAGGTGCCTTTTGGTAGCCCGATTGCTATTCCCGTTTCTGCCAATACCTGACCCTGGGCCGGTATGGTGAATTCCTGAATTGCGTATAGGTCGTGGCCTGCTGCTAGCCTTGATCCTTTGGTCGGAAGTTTAGCTTTTGCGGAGAGTCGTTTTACCCTAACTTCATTCCACTTTGGTTGTTCGATTCCTGAAACGTATCCTTCGTCTTCTTCTTCGACATAAATGAGTGCTAATTCGAAGTGCTCGGGCTTTAGAATAGACTGCTCACTATGCTTAGCTCTCTCCTCAGGACTGTACTCCGGCCGTCGGCTGAGAGCATCTGGCTTTCCTCCTCTCGTCCCAGGTCGGTAAATGATCCTGAAATTATAGTGTGCTAGTGTTTGCGCCGATCGTATCTGCCTCTGGCTCCAAACCTTGGTAGTTAGAAAATTTTGCAAATTTTGATGGTCAGTATAAATGGTTATTGGTTTATCCGATCCCACCAAATAATATCACTATTCTTTGAAAGCTTCCAAGATAGCGAGTAATTCCTTATCGTAAATCTTGTAGTTGCGTTCCGCTTAGTTCAATTTTCTGGAATGGAAAGCTACCGGATGTAGTCTTTTTTCCTTAAATTGTGACAAAACGCCACCAAGTGCAAAGTCGCTTGCGTCTGTTTCCACTACCGATTCTCGATCTGGGTAAAAATGCTCCAAGATTGGTGCCGTGGCAAATCGCTTTTTGAGCTCTTCGAAAGAGGTATCCTGTTTTGGCCCCCAAAAGAATTTACTTTTTTCTCCCTTGAGCGTTTCCGTGATGGGTGTACAGATTTTTGAGAAGTCTTTGATGAATCGCCGATAAAAGTTGGCAAATCCGATGAATATCTGGACTTCTTTAACCGACCTTGGTGTCTTCCAGTTCCTAATTGACTCCCCTTTTCGTTCGCTCATTGTAACGCCATTGGTTGCGACGATGTAACCTAGGAATTCTACCGATTCCGCATGAAAGACTGATTTTGTGATTGATATTGCCAATCGGTGTTCCTGTAGTTTATCCAGGACCTTTCTTACTAATTCCTCATGTTCTTCCACAGTCTTGGAATAGATGAGAATGTCGTCTAAATAAACTACTACTCCATGATCGAGAAATTCTCTGATGATTTTGTTCATCATGGCTTGGAAAGTTGCAGGTGCATTGACCAGTCCGAAAGGCATTACCTTGTATTCAAAATGCCCATATCTGATTCGAAACGCCGTTTTCCATTCATCCCCTTCGCGTATTCTCAACAGATGGTAATCGTCTTTTAGATCCAACTTGGTCAATATTTATGCCCCTGCCACTCGATCTTTTAGTTCTCCTATTAATGGTAGGGGGTACTTATTTAAGATCGTTAATTTATTAAGGTTCTGATATTCTACACAGAGACGCAGTTTCCCATCTGGCTTTGGAACAAAAAGGATTGGTGCACCTGCTGGAGACTGACTATAGGCGATCTTTCCCTGCTTTAGCATCTCCTTTAGGTACTTGTCTAACAAGTCTAGCTGATATGCCAACATAGGGTAGATGGGTCCCCAGGGTGGTTCAGCGCCTGGCTTGAGATCAATCGCATGATCGAATGTTCATCAGCCTGCTAAAGTTTCTGCCGTCGAAGTAAGGAATAGCTCCTTGTATTTCTCATAGGGTTGTGGTAGCATGTCCAGGAGTATTTGGTTAGAATCGTCCACTTGCTTTATTCTTCCACAGTATTGGGCTTCCTCGTCGTAAGTTACGGTTTCGTCCTATTCAAACATTCCTCCTATTCCTTCATCTTCGACATGTTCTTGACAACAATGCTCGTTGAATGCCCACTTCTTTGGGTCTGCAATATTTTCAATAGGGTGTTCCTTGTGCCACCATCCGAACGGGATGATTAAGTCGTATTTGCCTGCCGCCGCTACCTCGCAAGATATATCTGAGCGGTGGCCATTATTTCCTATTTCTAGGAGTAAGGGATAAGTAAAGTGTTTACCGCCTGAGGGGTTAATTTCCCCATCAAAGGCTAGAATAGGTAGCGTATTCTGACGTGTTTCATATGGTATGTTGAAGTATTCAACTAAATCATTGTTGATTAAAAATATGTTTGATCCTGAGTCCAAAAGTACTCGGATGCGTATTCGTTTTCCTGCAGCTTCGATATATGCCGGCCCTTCCGGGCAGTTGTAATGTGCGGGTTTGGGAATTTGGGATTGTATACGTTTGCCCATGGGCAACATGGCCATGTTTTTTTGTTTTGTCATCGTGGTCGAGCGTAGGTATTTGGGGTTTGTTACCACGTCAGCATAGTTTCGACTCTTGAAGTCTCCTCAGACAAACTATAACATGTCAATAGCTCAGTTACTGGGCAGCCTACTACTAGCGGTCTTTACTTCCTGCCGAAGAATTCCCATAACCCTCCAGACTGCCAGTGTATTTACCAGCTTGCCTATCCAACTGGTTTTAGTACTATCTCAAGCTGGTTTATACCTTAGGGAATAATTCTGGATCCTTGGTATCTTACTCCTAACATTCAGCCGGACCCTGTATTGGTTGGACAACGTAGTGATGCTTCGACGCATGTGCCCTGTCACTCACCTCATAGGTCTGGATGGATGTACTTCGGGGCTGTTCTGAAAATTTGGATTCCTGTTCTCCCAATCACCGTTGGTTTGAACTGTTTTCTGGGGGTTCCTCGTTGGACTGATTGTACTAAGGGACTCTTCCCTTACCGTCATCCTAACTCTTTTTCTTCTTCTGGGTACTAGTTAATCCTTTCCCCAGGTCGCTCCGCTTTGTTCTCTTAGGCCTTCAGGGTTACGCCCGCTTACTACTTATATAGTCTCTCATTATTTTTGATTTCGATTTCGGAGGGAGGACTTCCTCCGAGTACCCGACTGCCGTCGCCATCGGTGCCAGGAGTAACTTAAGTTATTTCCATATCGCTGAAGTCACATGCCATCGGTCGCTCTATTTAATTGACCCGGGGTGCTTCTTCTGTTTAATGCTGACTTAGAGCCACAGATTGTCTTGGTTGAAAAGGAGTCGACAGGCTGGCCTTCCATTGCCGCGACTTCGGGTAGGGGGCCTTTTTATGATAAGGCTTCTTGGATTCTATTTCTGAAATCTGAATTGACTTTCGGCATTCAGCCCATTTGTGATTATTCATTCCAAAACTGGTACACTTTTGGTTGTCTTTTTGTGCTTGGATAACCTGTTCTTTGATCTCACCATGTGCCGTTTTCCAATCCGTATGCTCCACTTTTCCCTTAGTGGTGGTCCCCTTGTTTTTTCTTTCCGCCTCCTTCTTAGCTTTGTACTCCACTTTTTCTTCTGTGGTGTACGTTTTTCGTTGCTTCCTAGGTTTGGAAGTTTTTTCCTCCCTTTTCCTTTTTCCAGCAGAATCGCCCTCATTTGCGGTAGGATAGTCATGTCGGAGTGCAACTTGCTCTAAAAAAGTGTCCTCATGCCTGGTGACTTCTCTTATCGCTGCCATCCAATCACTATCACTGGCATATTCTTCAGTGGATAATCGTCGTAAGGCTTCTCATGGGAGTCGTCGTTCAATCATTTGGCACCACGTGATCCCACTCATGTGGACATGCGTGTTTAAGTTTTCCATATCGAGGAGATACTTATCGACCTTATTCTTGTACTAGACCTTTTCCATTAGTGCCACTGCTCTTTCACCTTCATGGGTGAGCGCAAAACGGGTGACGCATTGATTTCTGAATGCTTCCCAATACTCGTATCCTTCTACCTTGAGGTGACCCATTTCTCTGGTCATCTTCTTCCTATAGGTTATGGCAAATGCCGACACATCTTCCCATTCTGTTCTTCCTAAGGCGTACTTAATACGTTCCTTATCAGTTTTCCACTGGTGTGGATTTCTTTTGAAGTAGTCCTCGCATTGTAGTAACCAAATTTTAATGTCTTGGTGTTTGAGGTTCTTGAAGGTTGGAGATGTGTCTGCTTGTTTTTTGCCACTATGTGCAATGGCCATTCCTATTGCCTTGGCTCTACAAGGCTACCTGCGGGTCAGTTGGGTTGCCACGTTCGGGTCTCCAGGATGGTCCGCCGTTTCCCCTATTCCCACCTAGCTCATCATCGGAGTTATGGTCACTTGGATCAGGGTCATTTCCGCCCAGTGGTTGTCTTGGTGGTCCTTGGTTACCACCATCGTCTCTTTGGTTTGTGGGGTGTTCTTCCAGCTGTTTCCCCTTGTCTTGCCTGGTTGGTTTTGGCCTTTCCTGCATCCAGCGCTTGACTCTATCTGGTGCCTCCACTACTAGCGGAGCCGCTGGGGCTGGTTGGGCAGGGACTGTGATTGTTGGGGTTAGTTGGAGATTCCCTAACAATCTCATTACCTGTTCCATTTGTGCGGTCTGCGTATTCGCGAAGGATTTCTGCGCTTCGGCTTGGTCTGATACTACTTTTTGGAGTATCGCTATGTCTTGCGCATGTTGAGCTTTGAGTTTTAATACTTCTTGCTCAAGTATAGAATCCCGTGTTGTCGAAACTTCGCCCTGTTCTTCAATGTTAACATGAAGTTGGGAACTTACTGCCTCATAGCGACTTTGTTGCTCATTAGCCGCTTTTATTTCTTGAACCATCCTGGCTAACTCCTCTTGTCTCATGTAAGTAGCATTTTCTACTGCTATAATGAGTCCTTCGAATGCCACAGTTTTCTCAGCATCCAACTGCTTTCCGTCTGCCACCTTCTTCCTAGTGTCATCCATTTCTGACACTAGTCCTTGTACTGTCTCAGCAAGATCGCCAATTTTTACCTGATTGGTGGTAATTCGTCCGTCTAAGTGTCGTGCAGCCTTTGCAGCTCGTTCCATTGGACTGAGTAGGTATGCGTCCATGTTGCTTGGTCTCAGGGATCTATGTCTTCTCCCCGATCCGGAAGCTGCTATTTTGGCCACAAGTACTCTTGGTGCGGGATAGGGAGATCCAGTTCGTCTTTGTGCGATGTCGGAGTGTATCAGGGCATCAGTGCAGGAGTGAATGGAAGCGCCTGATGCTTCTGTAATATGTTCCATTGGGCTTGGTGGGTATTCGCCCGCAGTGTCCATGGGTTCTCCTCCGTCCATAATGAGAGGTCTCGAGGGGAAAGACATTTGATATGTCAAGAGGAATATTTTGCTCGTGCAAAGGAAGTGATTTGAGGTGAGCCTTGGTAACAAGGAGAACTATCAATCTAGTGTTAGGAGTAGCCGATAGTGGGACTATAATATCGAACTAAGCCTGGCTAGCTGTCTTTAGAGATTTGTCTAAGAAGGCGCGTGGGTAACTGTCTCTCGTGCGAAGTAATTGATCTAATAAAAAAAAAGGATAATCGAGTAAGATAAAGAAATGTAGCGCGATAACTATTTTATATTGATAAGATCTCTTCTCTGGTGCTTGATGATACTTCTAACTACCCGGCGAGACTCTGTCCACTTATAGTATTTCCGAGAGTACTTCTTACTCCTATACTAGCGAAGTACCTTCCTGACTCTGTCTTGTTTTTATGAATGTGCGAACATCTT
This sequence comes from Tuber microsphaerosporum, assembly GCA_003521225.1. NCBI lineage: Eukaryota > Fungi > Ascomycota > Pezizomycetes > Pezizales > Tuberaceae > Tuber > Tuber microsphaerosporum. Next base: position 17,892 of record QOVD01009948.1, read on the forward strand.
TTGACCCTGAAGACTTGCACACCACTTCAGCTAAATCCTTTGCTAAGCTAATTGTTTTTCCAATTACTTGCATTCGATCTCTGCGCTGTATGAACTTGGTCTGTGTATGCAGCCTGGCTCGCTATCATACCAGTCGTTCCTTCCGCTCATGTTCTGATCAATATTTCTCATGCCGGGTAATCATATACTTACTTCTTATGAAGCTTGTTGAATATGTTAGTTGGTCTAGCTTTGGAGTACTATAACTTACTAACCAACCAAAGAAACTTCGTCGTATAACTTCGTACTAATAGAGGGCCAACTCTTATCTAGAAATCAGCGAAAACCTCTCGGTCACATCCCTCGTATCAAGATACAGAGGTCGATTTGCAACTATGACATTGTAATAATAACTATGATGGCAGTGTGAGTTGAACACGTGACCTTCGGATATCACACCAGTGATTATACCGTTTAGCCAATGTCGGGACCGCAGGAGTATGATGGCCGTATTTTTGAGGGCAGTGCGCAAGGGTCTGTGCGCTCAGAGGTCTGTGCGGTGGATTCCAGTATTCCGTACATGGGCTTCCAATGTGCCTAACAGCATATCAAACGTATAGGAGAAAGGTTGTTGCAGTGCGAGGATTAAGCATTGAGGGCCCGATGCTAGGGGAGAAGGGAGCTAATGTCACAAACCTGACTAAGCGAGTAACTTGGTTTCACATGACTCATGGTTAAGAGTCATAGGTTTGTGATTTGTTTCACATGACTCGCACTTTCGATGTCATCATTATATTGTGATTGGTTGATGTTTTTACATGACGCACGATTGTGGTCATATGATGTATGACTTTCGCACATGACTCACATTACGAGTCATGGGTTTTACTCATGTGACGCGAGTTGCGCACATGACTTGTTATTTGGATTATGATTGGTTTAGGTATGTTGCAGCTGACTTATTGGAAGTCAGCTGATGGATTTCAGACATGACCAAGTTATGAGGTCGTGTAACTCAAGGGTATGAGTCACCAGGGTTAGGGTTGTGGGAGGAACGCCTATATAAAGGAGCCGTGACCGTTGAGTAGTTAAATGTTTCCATTGCTTTCCTGGAACGCGCCTCAGTTCTCCCGGTTCTGTCGGGCTCAGACAGTTATTTTTCTTTGGATTTATTTCTTGATTCCCCCCCGCGTGGCGCCGCCAATAGATGGAGGGTGACCAACTGCTACAATAATTTTAACCGCGCCGGAGGCTCTCCCTCGGTTTCCCCCACTATGGCTTTCAGAAAGCTATCTTTTCCTTGTCTTTTGTTGGGAGATTTCAATGTTCACCACCCTTCTGCTGACCCGCTCAGACACTTCAATCAGTCTGAGATGTCACGGTCCTCCCCCTATTTTGACCTTGCAACGTCCCTTGATTACTCTCTAGTGAATGTGCCAGGAGTGTTCACTAGGTTTTCCTTCGATGCTCACGCAAGGCCAGGAGTTCTTGACCTTGCTTTTTCTAATATTTTTTTGTCAAGACTGGTGAAGCCGGAATGGTCCACTCCACTTCCCTCCACTGGTTCTGACCATGTTCCGTGTTTGATTGTTTTTGATTTTTCACCTTTTCGACCCCCC
>QOVD01009955.1:0-24646 GCA_003521225.1 Tuber microsphaerosporum
GAATAGATTTGTATATATTGGAGTTTTGGAGGATGGTTTAGTTGATACCTGGCAGGAGGTGGAGGTCACAGTTGGAGATCCTATCTTTCAGCAGGATGGTGCAAAGATACATACTGCAAGAGATACTATGGCTTGGTTTGAAGAAAACAACATACAGGTTATGGAATGGCCTCCCAATTCACCAGACCTTAATCCAATTGAGCATTGTTGAAAGAGGGTAAAGGAAAAGCTACATCAGCGCTTTCCTGGCATTCACAGGACTAAAGGGGGGCCAGATACTATCAGAAGATGTCTAGCAGAAGCTCTTAATGTGGTTTGGACTCAGGATATTGAGGGGGAATTTTTGGAAATTCTCTGGGAGTCTATGCCTAGGAGAGTGGCTGCTGTTTTAGATGCAAAGGGATGGTATACTAAGTATTGATTTTTTTTCTCTATAATTTTACATGAAGATTTTCTTATATTCAATGGATATGTACATAGATTTTCAGTTCATTACAAGCAGTTGTGGTTGAATAGGTAATAAATGTAGGTTGGTAGTGGGGTTGCCGTTGCCGCCCCGGACGAAAAGTTTTGTCCCCGTACTTTATGATATCCAGGGTCGTGAAAACTCCGTACTAGTAGAGAAAAACAATTGGGAACATATCAGCGCTGACTGGTGGCAGCCGAATGGGTCAAGATATCTAATCAGCGAATCAAATCCTACTAACTAGCAGAGTATTTTGGCGCAGACAAGAATCTAATACCATCGGATAGTGATCGATACCGGTGCCATACATGGTATTGGCAGTGGACAACCGGGCATGCACACCTCGCCATTCATACGCCCACGTCATACATACCAGGGCGGACTCCCCAGGTTCGCCGCCCATACCTAGGCTAACATATCTCTGCAGTGATGCCTCGTGATCCCTTATGCCGTCCCGGCCGTGCGGGAGAACTCGTGCATAGATACATGAAAACCCACCCTTTACTGGCGTCTAGGTCCCCCGAAACCAGCTCACCCAAGCCACACACGAAACCATGAAAACATAAAGCGTTGTGCAAAGGTGGAGACGAGGGGGAAAAAACTCCCATAATTTCGCCATTAACTATCCGAGAAAAAGGAAAAAGACCTCCGTCCCAGACCAAATCCATGCTATTGGCTAACCATCAATTCGTCAATATCCACATATCCAACCCAAGCCAATCCTTTATGATATTTTCGAGGGAAAAAAAACAGGATAAAAGTGAAGAATAAAGAGCAACGGGAGGAAACGAAAAACCGCAAAGTATGCTCCGCGAGCCTGCCAGAGAAAGAGGGGTGAAGAGGGAATTACTAATTTTGAAAGGGGGAGGTGAGGGGGAATGGTGCAAAAAAATGCCAGCCCGATGAGATGAGATAAGAAAAAAAAAGAAATGTGCTAGAGGAAAAAAGGAAAAAACGACAAACTCCCCCACCAAGGTAATGAGCTGGAAGAAAAAGAAAAGAAGGCATGAAAAGGAAATTAAACCCATATCTACAAGAAAGAAGAAACCAGCCGGGTATGAAAGCAAATAGGTGGAGGCTTTTGTGGAGCAAAAAAGGAAAAAGAAAGCTGGACCCCGGAGGCGTAAAGATAGAAATATATTATAAAAAAAACGTATTCATTCATCCTTCCCAGCCGACTTCCGAGGTTTTGCCTTGACCTTCTTCTTCGGCCTCATTAAGCCCTTCTCGGGAGATCCGGGCGTGAACTTGCGCTTCTTGTTCTTCCCTGGTGTACCAAGCTCTCCACCTATACCGCCTTCTTCATGGAGGTCATGGATTGGCGTCAGAGCCCTTTCACCATCGAGGTCCTCAGGATCCTCGCCTTCAGCAGCGAGTTTGAATTCATTATCAACTGTAAGGAGGTCCACGAATTCTTTGCACTGCTTCATCATACCCTCGTCAGACTTGAGGTCAGTCATGATCTCCTCAATCTTTTTCCAAAGGGCAGCGGCGCCACTGGCCCAAGTGGCCGCTCTTGATGGCGCCTTATTCACATCCTTGGCAGAAAGTTTGCTGCTCTTGTAGTCGCGGCTCTTGTTGTCATTGATGCTATAAGACTTCCTTAAGAAATACCTGCATTCCCACAACATGTAGAGGATCGCCGCGCCAGTCGCCAACACTTTCAGAGTATCTGGTTTGATGGTTCGCTCTGTGGTATCCCCAGCATCTAGCTTAAGAAGGAAGATATCTGTCTCGATTGAATGGGCCACAGTCATGCCAGTTCCGGAAACGACTCTTTCCATGGTGGTCACAACTTGGTACAGCTCATCAAAGGTCCCATACTCAAAGAAGGCAAGATTCTCGATCACAAATTTCGAGTAGCCCAGATGATTTGGCTTTGAGGAATCAACGTCTAGTTTTTGGGACTCAAAGTCCACGCTCATAGTCATGTTCCCTAGCAACTTCTTTCTCACCTTGCGACTGCTCTTGACAATCTCATATAGTGGATGCATCTTAGAGGAGAATGGGTTAGCCGTAGCACCTGACTCATTGCCGACAACATTGCGCTGGTAGATGTAACAAGCACGGACGCCATCCATGTACCCTCTTTCCACTATAGTCTCGTGTTTGGAGTGTAGCGTACGATGCTCCCGATTGGAGATAGCTTGAATCGCGACATTCGTAGAGGTTTCAAGGGCTATCAAGGCGGGAACGCACTAATTTGGTATTAGGTCTAGCTTTTCAAAGAGGGGATAGAACGACGTACCTCCTTGGGATGCACTAACCCTTGCCTCAATATGCTCCCGATCACCTCTGTAGCTGTAAGCGCGTAAATATCCTGGGTTGAGGTAGCCACCTGAATTATATTCTTGAGATACTTTTGAGCTAAACTGGTGCTGACTCCATCGTTTTGGTTGGCATTGGCTGTGCGACTCAACCTCTCAACCTGAGGCTCTCCATTCTTCTTTTCGTCTTTCTCCTCACCAGCAAACCCTTCGCTCCGATTTTCTTCGCTTTGCAGAAATGTTCTTATACCTAGAAGCACAAGATTCACCAGTTCCTTTTTGCCTACTTCAAACACTTGATCAAACGATTTCAGTATTTCGGCACGCAAGAACTGACTAGCGTGTGTTTGGCAAACATGGCACAAACTCTCCAGAGCAGCTTTCCGGACAAGAGTGTGAGCCGCTGGATCGCAGAATGGTATTATCGTATCCGTGATTAGGCCCGATACTGTTCCTGGCTTCCACTTGGGGAAGGCAGTCTGGAACATCCCAATCTTGTCCTCGAATTGGCAGTGTTTCCCAAACAGGCCGAGAATGTGTAAAGTCCGGACCAGACGGTTAGCCTCTACATCAGTTTCGATGGTTTTCCCCTTGGACTTGAGGATATTAGTCAGGCAGGATATCGTGACTCGGACGAGCCTATCAGTGTTTCTTAGAATACCGCTAATTGTCCAAAGGCAAGCGACAACCTCTCGAAGTTCCTGATACGCGGGGGTGTTAGTAATGAGATAAGAAATGATAGCAGGGGTTTTGCATACTAATGGCGGAAGTCGAGAGAGGTTTTTGAGCAGGCTCTGTTGGACAGCCGATAAAAACCCAGAGTGTAGACTAGACAAGACTGGCAACGCGCATCTGAATATGATAATGACTGATCTGAAGACGTGAAGATCATCCTGGTCGGTTAGATTTTCAATATACGGCTGCAGCATGATGAGTTGCTCTGGTTTGAACAGCTTTGGATTCGCTTTGGCGAAAACAGTCAGCGCTTGGAGAGTACTCTGCCTTTCTGCCTGTGAAAAGTTAACATAAGAATGCGCATGAAAGGATGGGTGGGCGACGTGCCTTGTCCGAGTCTCCTTGGCGATCCAGCAGATCATCACACATGGAACCCACCATCGTCTTACAGACTTTGAAATTGACCGAGCAGTTTTTAGTGTCGGCATGCAAGATCTGAGCCCCGATTTAGTATTCGGGTAAATGTGTTGATGATATTCTCCGAACTCACTGATTTGATAACGTCATGCAGCACCACTTGCATCACTTCCTTCTGCACAACTTTGATGATCACAGCCACACGTTCGTTAACAACTAACTTCAACTGAGGACTAATATCTGTTGTTTGGTTCTGCTGGTTCTCTGTATCCTCAACTCCCATGTAAGTGTAGAAAGGTGTAATCCAGATCTCTTCGAAGGTCTTCCTTGCAAGTTCCTAGATTTTCCGTCAGCACGGGCAATATGTGCCATTGCTTATCACATACCGAAACACTGGGGTCAGAATCCTTTATGCGCTGAACCAGCGCTTCAGCGATTGCCACCTTGACGATCTCCTTTTTGCTCCTTAAGTAGATGTCTTTCAAAATCTTCATGGATCGCTTTCGAACCCCTACCCCAGCATCGGCAGAACGTTCAATTATACTCTTGTACACTTGATCTTCTAGGTCTGTTCGAAACAGAATACATTTACCAATTAGATCTACTGCCGAATCTCGAACCAAGGGTGATGGATCTCTTAGCCGTTTGAGAATGAACGGTACCACCTGGGGCCGCTTGAGAATAGAGGGATCCTTTTGCAAGAGCTGCAGGATTGCTTTGAGTCCTTTACTTCTCGTGGTTGCCTGATTATCGTCTACAGAGCGAAGTAACCGGTTTAAAATGTGTTCAAATGACGTACAGAACGGCATTTGCAGAACAGTCAGAATGTAGGCTTGTCGTATCTGTGCCGAGGATATTTTTGCAACATCACTAGAAAAGTCAGCAGATGACAACTGCAGCTAGATAGGTGGGGGGGTGTTTGGCTTACAAGTCGTCATCAATCCAACTCTTGTCAAGTGTAATCCTTCTTAAATTTGCAGCGATCCTGGCCAATTCCCCCATAACTTCTTCATCTGCTTCTTCATCATCTTGGCCTTCTGCTTTATCGGAAAAGGCACAAATTCGAGCACTCCAGATCGTAAGATAATAGCCACAAGCGCTCTGGAGACTTGGGTCATGTGCGCTGTTCTCAATCAAATGCTCGAGTGCATATCTAAATGGCCCTTCCCATTCGATCAAGTCCTCTTCCATACCAACTCCTCCACTAGAGCCTGCTACAGTGCTCTCTAGGACCTTGTCCGTTAGAGCATATATCCGGTCATCAGCTAAACAGTCCGACTCCCTGTTTTTATGGCTCTCTCGCAGATGTACAACGACATCACAAATTGCACTACCCATTAATCCAAGTAAATCCAAAGCCATTGACTTTGCTGGGGCTGGTTGTTTGTCACCATCAACAATCGTGCACATACTCCCGAGGATGGATCGGAGTAATAGCTCAGCACCTGGCCATTCAGGAGAGCCAAGTACAGCTATGAAATCTTCGGCAAAGATGTCCATTAGGACTCTGTAAGGTTGATCCCCAGTTTTCGTTGACCTCATTGCCCGCTGTACCAAGAAATTAACCACATATTGAGCATTTTTTTGAGCACTCTCCAGTAAAGGGTTAGACATGGTATACAGTTTATTAACTGCACCTATAACGTCTGTTTCGCCCCGGTCAGGCTCACCCCCCTCTTCTTTTTCCATGGAAAACTCGCCGTCTTCCCCGGTAACCAAACCCCGTTTCTTTTTACGCTCCTGATGGGTCCCGCTCGTTTGTACTAGCCTCATAATCAAAGCACTGACCAGTTGTATGTTTTTCCCACCTTCGACAAGTTTGAATTGCCTTGCGCTCTGTCGGTTGACAGACAGTTTTTCTAGGCTTGTCAGTATTTCATCGAAGATAAATGTCCTCTGGTCAGAATATCTAGCAAAAATCTTTGCAAGTATATCCATGGCGACAACACGGAATCGCTCCACCTTCTGTACACCAAAAATAGAATCCTTCTCTGTTGACGCATTCTCGATGAATATTACTGCAACCGCAATGAACTCCAAGGTTGTGATGGTCCCCTCCGTGACCTCCTCTAAGGCTAATAGCCTGGAAATCAACGAGAACAAACTTGTGACCTCATGTAAAAGCCCTCCCAATACCTTTTTGTGAGCGGATGCAATTTTGAAAGCAGCCTGAGATTCTCCGGTGGATCTCATCTCTATCATTGGATTGATAGTGCCTTCAATGAGATTTTTTGCAACATTCAAAACGCTCGCTAGAAGGTCCTCCGGGTATAATTGCTTTTCCTCCCTGCCTCCAGCCATAATTCTTAAAACCGTTTTAGCGGTTTTCAACCCGTTGTCTACTAAAGAGACCCTCGTCAACCATTCCTCAATAGCAGACTCGTTGTCGTCTGATCCCATCTTGACGTCCACGGTTTCAGCTTGCTTCAGAGAACTCTCGCAGATCTTTTGTATCCTTGTAAGATCATCTACAGGTACTTGTTGGAACAGCCCGGTTGAAATAACCTTATGGATTGAGTTTTCCAATTTCAATAGAACCGCGGTAGCCAAACATGGCGATTGTTGTTCCAGGGAGCTTGTCATCCATATCTTCGCGTTTTTATCGGAGGTACGATTAGACGTATCTGGGGAGAGGTTATCCTCAGCTTCAAAAATCGAAGTAAGGAAGCCTTGCAACCCCCTAAATAAGCTTTCAGCCTTTGCTCTCTGATCTATGCCGGGACCAAGTGTCTCCCCATCCTCGGCGTTGGAATGTGAGCGCTTCCGCTTACGGCTCTTCGAAGTTGAACCCTGCCCAAATAGTTTAGCCCTGCGAAACCTCTGATCAATCTCAGTATGCTTTACATACTGGGATCGATCAAAAGTAGTTGGTGGTGGCGGTATTTTAACTGCATCAGCTTTTTGGGAGCTGCTAGGTGGTATTGACGACTGTATAGGCTCCTGCTTGGGAGTTATAGCTAAATCAGAAAATTGTGGGGCAGGTCGGTAATATCCATTCATTTGTGGCGTAACTAGATGAGACCCAAGCGCCTGTGGAGAAGCGTTGGATATCGAGTTGCGTGTCACATTGCTGTGGTACTGACTATAGGTGGGAGTTGTTGGGGCGTACCCGGGGGCTGGAGAGTACCCAGTTACCGGGGTATATGCGAGCGCTGGGGAGGGAGGAGGTACAGACTTTCGAATGGGGGTGAACGTTAGAGGAGGTGAATTAGTATCTGCTCGTGTATTAGAATCCAAGACTAGAGTTGAGTCTGAGAAAGGAGATATTCATTCTGAAAAGAATAGAATAGCTTCGTACATTTAAAGCTCACATTGCTCCTGTTCATTACCATCTCCCCGAACTTTCCAATCGCCTGATGTCTCAGTATGTTGCTCGTCGAAGGCTCTTTCGGGGTTGTGGGGTCCTCCGTTGTAACAAAAGACTTGAACCGACTATCCACATGTGTGCAGAATTAGCCACCATAAACTTACCGTCGATTTCCGCTTTCCATAGAGCACTCACAATTCCGTCCCACCTGGCGCACTGATCGCCGTAGCTAGCTCATGGAGTGTTTTTCGTACAAACTTTGAATTTGGGTCTGCTAAGGCTTCTCTGTCCAAAGCATCGAGTGTCTGTCTAGATGACCGGCGCTCCGCCTCAGATTGAAAGATCGGACCGGTTCCGTTCGGCAAGAGAAGGGGCAATGGTATTATCTCTAGATTCAAATGTTTGTTAGTACCACATACCCCCGATACCGCCGCCGTGAGAGGCAATGATTAGTCCCAGCTGTGAATCCGGCAAGGCTCATTACCTGAAGTTGAAGGAACAACAGAAGATAATGGAGTGTATTGCAATGCATCGTCCACATCTACTGGAGGGATTCGCCCCCGTCTAAAGGTGATCTCTCCATTTCTATTCATGGTTGAGTACTATCCGCGAGGCGGCGCACGCAGCGGAAGGCGATGAGGCGAACGAGGAAGCGAGTCTCTGTTGAATGAGGCAGCTAAAGCCGCATCGTCCTGCGAACCGAAAAAGTGAGATGGAGCTTAGATGAGTTGAAGGATGGGTTAAAACGGACGAGGAGCAGAGACTAGGTGATTGGGAAAGGGACGGTACAAGCTAAAGAGGGGGAAGGATAAAGCAATCTAAGTGAATGAAGGAAAGTGAGGTGGGGTATAGAATAGGGAAGAATAAAGGGGAGAAGAGACGGGGAGTAGTTGAAGGATCTGGTGACGAAGTTGGCGGATTGAAGAGAAAGATCGGGTAAGGATGAAATGAGAGCCTGGGGGACGTGCAAAATTCCCAAAGTTCGTGAGCAGAGCAACGCAGCAGGGTTGCCGTGTCGTTCGTTGAGTTACACGCGCCGCGCTGGTCTCGGGCATGCAGCAGTTGTTAAAGTGCCTATCCTCTCCCAAAGAAACTCCTTCCCCTGGCGTTTACCGAATACAACTCGCAACCTCAACACTCAAGGCTCAAGCTCTCGCAAAAAAAAAAGTGAATCTTTTGACCTAGCCCGCAAAGTATATCGGGCCCGGAGGGATATTTGTTTACAAGCTCCTCAAAGCACGAACTGCTCATCGTGGAGCCACATCTGTCGGTGCGACCGCCACTTCATTAGAAGGATACCGGTATTGCGATATCTGTGACTCTCCCCGGTGTCTGCAGACCTCCAGTAGGAGATAGCCCTCTACTTTTTACGGTGTATGGAACCATGAAAGAGGACAAGGTTTGACCTCAGAAACTAGATCAGGGGATTGCCCTGTTCTTGTGGTTCTTAGCCAGTTCTCTACCTGTACAGTACAGTGTCGGTGGTATCATATGGTGTCTCTATCGCTGCTCATCCAGCGATTCCCTCAAGTCGGTTGTGCGGTATGCCATCCCTCTTCGATTTTCTTCGGCCGAGCTCGGATGCAAGGCTTGGGCACCATAACCACTACCGGTACAGTACCCGAGTACACAAGACTGAAGAGACATAGCAGAGAGAGAGAGGAAATACTACCATATTCGAGCTCATATTATTGCAACTCGCTTGCTGGTGGGCGTCCATGATCCGATACCCAGACCTCCCCCCATGGACACTCGCACGCTGTACAGTATCTTCAGGATCCGCGAAATCCCTATTCCTCAAGTTCACCTGCTGTCACAGTAAACCCAGTTGTCACAGAGATACAGTAGCAATCCCTAACTCTGCATTGCGAATGTCTTATTAGTGTTCATGTGGCATTTTTATCTGAAACCTAGGCCTTGCGGGCTCGTGATATGCACGGTCAGAAAATTCCCTACAGAGCCTAGTGGCCGCTCTTCAAATGCTTGACATGACCTACCTGCAGATTTCGTTTCCCTCAATGACCGCAGTCCACGGATTTCATATCCATCGTAGGGTTCAAGTACCAGTACTCGCAGCTAAGGTCAGATATTCTCACTGACATTTGTTCATAATACCGGTGTGGCCCACGGAATTCAACGCAGAAGAATGCGATACCCAAATATTCTAGGGGGTTTGTCAATACGGTTGCGGTTCGAACTGTCCTTATCACCAATCAACAACACTGGCCCTTCCAAACGTGTCTGGATGCTTCGCAAAAATCGACGTTACTTCCAATACAGTAGCTCCAACTTTGAGCACCTTTACTCGCGACAAGATAAACATGCAATAGTTCAAATTTACGACCGTCCTAACAAATCCTCCCGCCGATTACTCTTAGGACTCGGGGCAGTAGATGCCTTGATCAGCCTTACTTGCTCATTTGAAAAGTATCCGGAAATCTTGGTACGGTTGAGGTCTAGAAGGGCAAGTACCAGTGCTTCAAGAGTCAGTCAGATGGGTGGGTTGTGTCGGCGGGACGCTGTGCTGTATGGCATCGGTATTCGTAGCTATCATACCTGACCTGTATGGTGATGCATCATCCCGTTTAGCATCTGCTGGTACGGTACCGTGATGCGCATAATCACGAGTTGTCTTCTACAACATCATACCAGCGCAAAGTCGAACACAGCAAAATCGATGTTCCCGTCTGAACTAGTTCATAGGGTGGATCATGACTCAGCAGAACGCTGCAGGATCATAAGCCTTCTTCCCTCGCGAGCCTAGACAAGGAGTTCGCTTAGCAGAGCCTCCGCTAACTTACCACACGGGTAGGCTGGATCCCCCGGCTTGAGTAACCGTGGGCTGTCCACAGCTATTTGTGCTCGTAAGTGCATCCACACCCACTCGCTCACCTAGGATTTGCTCGACTCGGATTACCGGTATTTTTTTTTTCGAGGTATACTGGCAAAAGCTCACTCACCCAAGAGGTTTCTCCAATTTTTCGAGATGTGCGGGGGGGGGTTCGAATGGGCTTTCCTGCTCTAGCGTGTTACGGGCCGGCTTTCCCGTAGAATGCTGGGTTTAACTTAAGCCGTAGTCCAATTTTTAGCTCAAGTTTTGGATAGACTACCCTACTGTGATAACTCGACCAATCTTTAAACCCACGTTTATTCAATGTGTCTGGCAAAGGTACTCGGGCTCCATGGATTCTTGGGTAATGTAAATTCGGATTTAACCGCAAGTAGACTACTGTTATAGTAATGCGCAAACCTCCAAACTTTAGCAACAGCAAACCAGTCGCCCCTGTCCTATCCCCTGCCCTTCCCCTTCCCGTTGATTTCCTTGAGAACACCCTGCCACAACTCACTCTCTTCTCCGAGGAAATACGTTAACTCGACCCCTTCCAGACCGGCTTCTCCATCACCGCCCAAGCTCTCCAACCAGCTAATCAAATTGCCCAACAAGATGGCTTTGCCAGTTGTCTGGCCGAGCCCGCCATCATGTGAGATAGAGACAGCATGCAGGTGGAAGTGATAGTATGAGGGTTGGTCTAGATCCTATCAGCGGTGATCATCAGTATAAGCAAAGTGGTTGGGGGGCACACAGTGAGTATAAATTTTGATCTGATCTGGCTCAATATCACTATACTTCTCGCAAATCGCCTCAGGAATTCTCCTCATCAAGTGCTTCAGCCACGGGACATGCTTCTTCTTCAGGTCCCGAATCGAGGTGATGTCACGACGGCGCACAACTGCCATAGTGTACATACTCGCCATGGTCTTCCGATCCCACTTCCTTTTCTCTCACCCAAAATTAGCCTCCCAAGCAATTCCTGAGCATAGACAGACAGGAGACAGAAAAACCGACAGATCGGGCAAGAGTATAAACCCCTCTACATCATCCGTATCCTCAACGATAATGCTCTCTTTCTCGGCTTTATGTTCGAGGATATTATATACCCAATCTAACCTCCCATTGCCGCGCTTCCCCTCAACATAGGGTTTGACCAATCCCCTATAAATCTCGGGGGTCTCGACGACCATCCTCAACTGCTGGTGCGTATACTTCCGGATATGAGTTTCCGTTGCAGGAAATATAAGGGTCAGCTTTACTTCTCCATATTCGGAGCTCTGCGAGGCCAGGAACCAGTGGTATATGTCATTTCGCTCTATTAAGGAGACTTTCGGGAGGTGGAGGTCGTGGGAAAATTTAGTAAGGTGAAAACCAACGACGTTGAAGGCCGTCTTCTCAGCAATCAGGATTGCGGGGATAGACTCGATTTCGCCCAGAAGGTTTACGGTTTTGGTTTTTGTGTCTGGTTGTGTGATAAGTTATTTTGCTTGCGCCGCTTTCCCTTTTTGCTATTGCTGAGAGCTGATGGGTGATTTTGTGGTGGTGGGCGGAAGTACCTTGATCTAAAATTCTTGTAAAACTGAATTTCCGAAGCTTTGCTTCTTCGTCTGCTGGGTTAGTTGACATTGGTTTTGTAGGTATGATACTTCGTTTTCTTGGTTTATCGGTGGTGCTTGCTGTAGGTGGCGGGGTGCTTCGGTTACGCTCTACGTTAGGTTGCGGGGTGAGCTCGTGTCAAGACGCTAATCATACCATGCTATGATACTCGTTACAGGCCAGAAGTGACCGAAAATACGAGTGGTAAGTTTGTAGCGCGCACGGATTTTTTACCATATATTTTCCGAACCCCTGTTTTCGGTCACTTCTTGCCTGTGACAAGTAGCGCTGGGACTTAACAGAGGGATTTCGACATGTTGCCTTAATTCTAGCCCGTTTCAACCGGATAGGTCAAGGGTTAGGGTTGTACAATAGTCTTACTTCAGGGATGGTTCTTACTGTAGGGGCTGTTTGGCACACGGTGGTTCGAGATACAGTGTTCGTCGTCCCAAAACGCTTTTTGCGAAACACGTTTAGGAAAAATCACAAACATGTTTTGCCAAACAGTATATAATTTAGAAACTATGTATGATTGTATGATATCATTTATTGTGGTCTTGTTAAAAATCCTGTGCAAATAGGTAGGGCAACCCTTTTTCGGAGACTTAAAGCCTGGGGCGGCAGTGGTTGCGAGTGCCTAGTCACGTGGGCTTGGCGAATCACAGAAGCCGCACCACCAAGGGCACCTAAGCCAAATTTAACGCTAGGTGGGGGGTAGCAGTGGGATGGGAAGGGGGAGCAAAAATAAAAATGTGGAAACAAATTGCGGGGATGGAGAGGGGTGTGGTGGGGGCTGTGGTGGTGGGAGGTTCTCGTGGTGGAAGGTTGTGCCTAGCATGCGGAAGGGGGCCTCATGAATTTTACGGTATTCTGAGCACAACACCACTTTGGAGCTAGGCAGTTTTTTTGATCACGCTTCCAGTACCGTGCTCGAGACTAGAAGGCCGCTAGGCACTTTTGAGATTTAGTTAGGATTACAGGACATCGACAACCCGGGCTTAGACTTCAATCTGCACAAATTTTTTGTCCCAATAGAAAATTATATAGGTGTAGTGAATCCTATATAATCCCTGAAGATCAAATGAAAATGACAAGAGAGCTCAGACTGGACGGGCAAATGTCGACACAGGTCATATAGGTATTCGTTGTTCCCTCAGATCCCCAGTTACTGGTTGTTGCTGTTGTCAGAAACGGCTTTTGCCTGTAAAGTGACTAGCAATCGGCTCGAGGTATTCTTGGCAGAGACGCGGGAGCATGCCAGGGCCCGGACCTTACCCGATGTCGACCATGAATTTCTTATTTCAACCTCACGTCAAAACTTCACCGACTAATTTCTTTCCCCCTCCGCAAAACGATACAGAAGGAGGATGATTGCGACAGCCCAAGTCTCCAGATGTGTTAACTATCGTTTAGCGGTCTTTAATTTGCCTATTTCGACATGTGCAACACAAGTACGGCTCTCAGTGTGGGCGCGGAGGGGTCGCTTACGGACTGAAGTGCTCGATGGGCAGAGAGCATTTCGCACGTTGCCGGTTCGGTTCCAGGAACGGGAAGGGGTTGAGGGTTGCAATACCACTGGATCCGATGAACCAACCATAATCGATCCAGTGAGAGTCTCAGTCGAGACCCCCCGAGCCCCGCAGCCAACCACTCCAGCACCCCCGGAAACCTCTGATTCGAAGGAAGAGCCAGTGCCCTGGTATCTCCGCACCAAGACCCCGATATCGAAGCTTCACCCTTTGGCTCAGCGACAAGTGCTTCCGCCCCTTCCAGAGGACCCCCCTCTTGCTCTACAGGCTGTGCTCACCCAATTGTCGGTGGAAGAGGGTATCGATTATCTAAAAGTCTTAGACCTCAGGGCACTAGACCCCCCCCCGGCGCTCGGCGAGGACATAGTCATGATCATTGGTACCGCCCGCTCGGGACGACAGCTACACATGTGCTCGGACAGAATGTGCAGGTGGCTGAGGAAGGAATTTGGCATGCGTCCGTTCGCGGACGGGTTAGTTGGTCGGGGGGAATTGAAACTGCAGGAAAAGCGGGCGAGAAGGCGGGGGAAATTGACTACTACTCAATCAGGTATTGAAGAGGCTGCGGGGTGGGTATGCATTACAGCCGGTGGCCAAGGGCTGGTAATACAGCTTTTCACACGGGATAAGAGGGAGGAGGTTGACTTGGAGTCATTGTGGGGTAAAGAGCTAGAGAGGGATTCTAAAAAAAGGGAAGCCGAGCAGAGAGTTGCCGAAGGGAAGGAACAGAGAACGTTCGGGGCTTTTGGAAGAGGGTTATCCACGAGGTTCCCCGTACCTGAAAGGGTCCAAGCCAGAGCTTTCCACTCGTCATCCCAACAACCATCGCAGGCGGTTACAGAGCCCCCAGTCGAGAGCCTAGTCCGGTTTGCGAAAGACCGTATTAACGTGGATACGCATGTTAGAAAAGGGCGTTACTGGCGATTAGTCCCTCGAGTCTCCGAAGCGTTTGACCCAGACGCAGATCTTAAGAATGCAGCATACCTCATGGAAGCCCACATAAACCACCTGCGAAACAAGTTCCGTGGGAATAATTACTCTGGGAAAATAACGAAAGGATGTGAGCTCCTCGGTCAGGGCGTACAAGATCGAACATCGACTCAATTCTTACAATCCTACTTCAGATACTTCCCCAAGCACCCAGCCCCCGTGCACCTCCGTCTCCACCTCCAATTTCTAATTGAAACCAACCGGATAAAGCCCAAAGAGTACCCTCTCTCTGAGGCTACATCCTTTCTAAAAGCCCTCCCGGCACCCGTCCCAGCGGAGTTCTACTACATGTGCATGCGCGCAATCGCCGACTCGCCAGAACATCGCTCCTACGAACTCCCAGCCTTGGAGGCCGCAACCCTGCGCCTGTCCCTGATCCAAGACTTAGCAGAACACTTCGACCCAACCTCAACATTATCGCAGCACATCCCGGAATTCCAATTCTGTAAGTTTCGCGCGCTCGCCCACAACGTCGTTACGGCGGTACTCCTTGCTGCGAAGACCGTCTGTTCGACGAAGCGTGTGGAAGCGGGCAAAGAAGCCGACGGCGCCTTTAAAGGCTTCAAAATCCGCGTCGGAACCTACCCCCTTGACCCACGATTGATAGAAATCGAGCGCGAGAGCATCGAGCAGAAAGGCCACTCCTATGCTATTCGCGAGTACATCGAGCAGGCCATGGCCGCGTACGTCGCCGCGGACCACTGGACCGCGCTGTGGAATCGCTGGAAGAACTTGAAGTACATGTCTGTCGAGCGGGACCAGGAGTTCTACGAGTTGCTCATCGGGTTGGTGGTCTTGGGTGCGAAGCAGAAGGAGGGGGTGTATGCTGCTAGGCATATCTGGAATGATATGGAGAGGGAGACGCCCCCAGTTTTGATGACTGCCGGGATCGCGAAGGGGCTTTTGGCGGTTGTTCAGCTTGCTGAGAGAGATTCTAGTGTTAGTGGGGAGTTTGCGGGGCTGAAGGCGAGGTGTAATGGGTATCTGGAGGGGTGGCATAAATGGAGGGCGGAGAACGGGCTGGCGAGGGAGGAGAATGCTGCTGCCAATGTTGTGAGAGAGGGAAAAGCTGGGGAGGGGAATGGGAGTGCGATTGTATGATGGGGAATTTTTGAGATTTTATACCTTGGCCGGCCGCAGGAGATTCTTTGTATAAATTGAGTTACCTTCTCGTTCCTTTCCCTTGTGCTTAGGTACGTAGTTGGAGACCTACCGCATTTGTAGATATATAGTTTCCAGTGCTCGACACACTAAGTAGACGACATTACAAGCTATCTGGACACCCCCACCCTCCACTCGGACAGCTGCTAGCTTGTTGATTTTCTGTGATGAAACTAGCGGCTGATCTCTTCAGTTGCAGCACTTTATCCAGTTTGCCACAGGAAAATTTCATGCTCAAGTTTAGTCGTCCGAGTGAGGGGGGGGTGTCTGAACGGTTTGTGAAGTCGTCTAATGATGGTGACACCTGCTATGGTTTGTTCGACCTTTGAAGTGCGACAGTATTTATGATACTAGGCTAGTGAACCGCCCGCCGCTTGAGATTCAAACTAGATAATTAGATATAGTAAAACTCGGAGACTCAACTATAGCTACACTCAATCTCCACCCGACCCTCCTCCCCCAGAGCTCAAGTTGCCCCTGCCACCTCCGCACCCCCCAACCCCGCATGCGCCCAGAGCCCGTCTACGCAACTAACTTCTTTCGGGCCTTAGTACCTTATCGTTACCAAAGCACACCCCAAACGCTCCAATGTAGTGGGCAGTGCACGGTTTAATCATATTCACTCTAATTCCGCTAATTAAGGACATTTGGGCTGCGAGGGGAGGATAGCATAAGGGTTGTTGTTGTAAGCTATTATAGGGGTGTATATATGAGTGGACGGGTCCCCCCGCCTTTTGACCATGAATCTCTCGTCCATTCTCCTTCTTCATCATCATCATCTCTTATAGCTAATGCTGCACATCTGATAATATGTCTATCTGCTATCTCGCAATTCGGGTATATGTCGGTCTAGCTCGCGTTGTTCGCTCGAGGTGTTACGGGTAAAATAGGGTAAGGTTATTTTCTATTTGTGTACATGCTCGGAGAGGAGATTACCTGACCTCTCTATTCTTTTGTCCACAATCGGGGCCAGCCATCTTTTCTGCGATTTACACTGTCCAAGGGGCCAACTTTGCAAGATATTGATCAACAATAAATTGTATAATTACTCATGTTACCTCGAGGGATCGATGGCTCGTGGCTCGATCTATCACTCGTTTCATCAAAACGCTTTTTCAACCCAAACCAAACCAAGCCAAACCAACACCATTACAGCTCCCGGAAATCCGATTACACCATATAGGCTAGCCCAGTAACTGGCTCACCCCCCTGCTCCAACCCGGGTCCTACACTTCCCGCCGCCCTTAACATAATGGTGACATAGCCCGCCCTTAGCATCGACAACTTTGCATGCGCGAAAATCAATTTTTCTTGATGAGGCGGGAAACCTTCGCTCTTTGAGGTGGCTAGGCAAGCCTTTGCTACGGTTTGCGGCCATGCGGTGACGACGTTACTAGCACGGCCCCACGACGGGGCGCCTACTTCTGCCAGTGGGGCGACTGAGGCTGCCACGACACGATTGGAGTAATTGCGGATCCCGGGAACTTCATTCTCGAGGGCATAGGAAGCGGCATCGGCATTCATAATTACCTCCCAAGCAGCGGCAGGAGTGACAAATGCACTGGGGTCTTGGGTCTCATCTATACCGGTTCCGCAGGAGAGCAGGTCCTGGTTCGCAAGGTTGAGGGGCTGGAGGCGCTCGATAGGAGTGTTTAAGGTTTCTGAGATTGGGTTGGTAAGATGGGTGTAGTGGAGCTGATTCCAAGCGATGTGTGGTGATGAGGCACCGTGAATCTCGATTATATTTCCTCGGACGTGACGAAAATCTGGTGGGTGTATCACTGGCTCTGTGCCTTGGATTTCATAGAGATGGGCTTTGACGATAACCTCCGCAAAGTGCGCACACCAGGCATGAATGCATGTCGGCGGGATAGCGACATAGACGTCCACTGTGGCTAATGCCATAAACCCTGCGGCTCCACCGATACTATCCGTATAGCTATCTTTTGGCCACCCATGACGCAGCAAAATCCCTTCCATTGTTCTTAGGAGCGTGGTAAAGTCACGGAAACCGCGACCAAGCCCCCGATCATTGAATTTTCCGAATACGGCATTTGCCCACACTCCCTTCCCTTGGTTCACTGCCCGTGAGTGCATCCTTATCTCTTCCAGGCTGTGATTCGCTACCGCCAGAACGCTAGGGGTGTAATGTAACAAACCCCCCAAGACAGGATGCACAGCGCTAGTGATAGCCCCGATTTTTCCGCTCATGCTAATTTCACCAGTTGCAGGAGAATACCTGGAGAACTTCATACCCGCCGCAATGCACAGCAACACAACCGTGATAACGTCAACCTGCACCGGTGCAACAGTAAGATCTTCCGGAACCCTATCCCCACTCTCCCACTTCCTCCCGAGATTCTCGGCCAAGATGTACGGCGCCATATCCTGCACAAAGGAAACCCAACACCCCTGATCAGGCTTCCTCTCGCCGCGCAGCTTTACCGCTCGTTCCCACAGCCCTGTCGTCATTTCCGGGCTCACGGACACGGCAGGACTGACATTCAGCGATGCGTACAATTCCAGTGGGAGGCAGAATGCTAAACCTTCGTAGGTCACGGTGAACCGGAATTGTCGCCAGTGCCAGTGACGCTTACCGCCTTTCGTGAGGTTCCCGCTGACTATCCGGTCGCATTTGCGGATGGTGTAGCCTGTTGCTAGGAGTTGTTGGGTGAGCTGGAGTCCCGAGACTAAGAGGGCTATCAGAGCTATAACCAGGGCTACGGTCGAGAGCAGATCGGGCATCTTCCTCCAGTGGTCGTTATTGTGGCGATTGCAGTGATTATTTTCGTGTGGTTGCGATGGCGAGTTGGTATAATAGGCAGAATTATCGCATTTAAGCAGAGGCTTTAGGTTTTCTCGCAGACCGAGCGAGTGCTCGGCAAGGCAGCACCCTCAGCTGGAATACCAGTATAGGGGAGTACCGGTAGTTTTTGTTGATTCGTAGCCATCCCTACCGAGCTTCAATGAGCCGTGCCAAGGTTTGCTAAGGATGCTGCCTAGCTAAGCACTCCCCTTGTCTACCGTATCGGGAGCGCATGGGTTGAAGCCTCCAGGCTCCAGCGAAGCGGCAACGGAAGTGAGCACTTGTACTGAGCTGCGGGTAGGTTTGCAGGGATTGGCGGCAGTTGAAGTGAGCTCTCTATTCCCCTTTTGTTCACTTCTTGACTATCTAGGGAGCCTTTGTTCCAAAACGGAGATTAGGGAGGGCCCTGCACGGAGATACTTAATGTATTGAGTTAATAGGGTACAGTCAGCTTACAAGTATCTGAGGAAGCGTGATTGGAAAAACCGCCAAGCTCCAAAGTGGTGTAGTGCTCAGAATACCGCAATCTTCGTGACTTGATTTCACATGCCAGTCACAACCTTCCACCACTTTAATCTTCCACCACTGGCACACCAAGCTTCCACCACTCCACTCCAACCTTTTACCAATTTAACTTTCCATCACTTCAACCTTCCACCACTTCAACCTTCCACCACTCCAATCTTTCACTATTACAGCCACTACTACACCTCTTCCCTTTCAAACACCTTTTTTTTCATGTTTTATTCTTTGCTTTCTCTTCTCTTTACACTACAGCAATGATCATCAGGAAAACAGATGAACACATACTAAATAATAGCAACATGAACAGTATAGGTATGTTACTTGAATATATTGTTTGACCTATTAAGTAATAGTGACAATAGAGTTAATGATTAGATACATGACCTTAATTATAAGTAATGATGTTAAAATTGAATAATATTTACAACTTAATTGAGTTGAAATATATTATAACTTAACCATTATTACTTAATTTTAGATTATGGAATTTCATATATGACTATATATTTATTCTGCTAGATATTAAAATAGTATAGGTCAGGATTGTAGTAAGAGGCTATTATTAAGATGGGAAGAATCTCATAGTAGGTACCTTTTCATCCAACTAGCTATTACTTTACTAACTATTCTTTAATATGTATACAAATTAAAAATTGTCTATACATTTTAGTGGTTATAATTTCTTTAAATATTAGTATAGGGATTATTATTGAGCTAGGATCTAAAGTCTTACTACTTAGAGTTTAAGAGCACTAGTTGAGATAGCAATGGCTATATAATAACTAAAGAAGTTAATAACTGCTAGGAAATAGGCAAAATGGCAGTTGCTTATTACAAGACAATAAGAGTTGAATACTATTACAACCGCTACTTTTCAATATTCTTAAAAACAGTGAGGTAAGAGAAGTGAAGTTTGTTGTAGAAGTAGGAATGTCAGAAACGTACAAAAAGCTTGTTCACAATGCCAAATTGTGGCCGGAAGGAACAGAAACTGTCTTATTTATCATACTAATCTAGCGTAAAGAAAATCCTGTTACATATCTAATTAGGGATTATTTGGAAGATATATTGATTGAATCAAAATTTCTCCTTATATTCTTGATTGCAAATCTATTTTTCTTTCTTGCATATCAATAAGAATAAACTATTTTATGGGAATTTCTAAGTATTCTTATAATGTGTTATGCTTATTACTCTTCACAAAGTAAACTTAAATAGCAGATTGGCTCCATAAAAAGATTGTGTTCTCCAAAATGAACCTGGTATTATATACTAATGGTTTATCAACTAAGCTCCTAATCAGAAATAGGTGTAATTAGAAACCAGAAATTTATTATATTTAAAAGAATATACAAGCAGTTTGAGAGGAATGCAATAAGCCTTTTTAGAGAACTAATAAAAAGAGAGGAGAAGATAAAGATTATGGTTAAGTTAGCATGTTAGAAGCTTACTAAAAGCTTTCTCATAATACAAGATTGTAGTTGACAGGCACTAAAACAGGTTCATTAGTTATGCTGATGAAGCTTAAAGATATTATTATCTACATATGCTTGGTCAGACACTCTATTGGGAACAAATTTGATAAAATAAAATTTCTCCCTTTAAATTAGGTTATTAACAAGTAATTCCTGCATGCTGGTCCTTATGGACAAACCACTTTCTCGGAATTTACTTGGATTGGTGTGTTTTTCCATTATTAGAGTTTTGGAAGCTTGATTAACTTGCAAAACAAGTAACTTGTATTATATCTTATATAATAAGTTACTTTTTAAGATATATAAGAAGTTTAATTTAAAGGTGACTCAAATGGAATCTTGTAGAAATGAATAAAAATCCTGAAAGCAGTCTTTGGTTAAGTGAACTAATAGACATTAGTAAGGAGTTTGATAAAAATGTTTACTTTAATTAAAGGGAATATATCAGTACACTTTATCCGTGTATTCAAGAAATAGTAGTAAAATGTTGCTATTATACTACCTTTAGTGATTTTTGAGAAATAAAATAATAAGTTAAATAGTAATTATTAACCTTTTTTCACCCCTACAACACATGAGCTATAGCTATTATAAACCTGACAAATAGGTCAAATAGTATTCAAAAGTGCCTTAAGTACCTTCAAGTGGTATATCCAGAGAAGAAGACATTTCAGTCTTTTACCAGAAAGCAAACACTTACTTAAAATCATCATGAAAGGACTTCTTAGGTGTGAAAAACTTTTATATAATGATAAGAAGGAGGAATAGAAAGAATGGTTTTCTTAATCCTTGTAAATTATTTGTATGAAAGAGTTTTAAAGTTCTTAAATATTCAATTCATGTATATTTGATATACTTTCAACTAAGTATTTCTCATTATCATTTGTAAGAAAAAGTGGTTTCAATACTAATAGAAGGCTTTATTCTTCTAACAACTAAACTCCCACCTAGTATCAAAAGAAGAGTAAGTATGGTTAGAAACCAAAAGTTCTTTGATTCTTGTTAAATGCATGAAGACTCTAACTTTCCCTTATTCTAAGGGTAACTTATATGTACATAAGCCATACCTTTTAAAGATTTATTATTTAACCACCCCTCTGAGTCCACTAGAGTCTCAGAAATTCTATTACTTCCACTCCTTGAAGAGACCATTAACTGTATAGAAGTTCTTACTATTCAGATTCTACTAAGAGTGTATACTAGATATCAAAATACATAAATGGTGAACATAAGAAATATAATGTACTTCTTCTCACTTCTTGTAACTTGTTTATATTAAAATATACTATTGAAGAGTAACAAGTTTTCCAACTATTCTTATAATATGTCATAATGACTACTCTTGACAGAGTATATAGTAGGTTTATATCATGAGAAGAATAAGTTAGTTATCTTGCAAGTGTTTGTACTTGCATATAAATACCTCTTCTCATGCCTTTAAAAAAGATATGTCTAATTAGGAATTAGATATTAAGTATTTATAATAGGACCACTGAGATAACTAAATAGATCTTTAATATGTTTTTGCATTTAATAAACAACAAAAGGAAAAGGGAGTTAAAGTTTATAGTGGAAGAAGAAATATTGGAAACATACAAAAGGCTTATAAATAATGCAAAAATAAAGTTTAAGAAGAATATCATTTCATTAGTACTAATTATTAAGCTTTAAGAAAATTCTATCTATACAAACCTGATAAAAAATCTAATCGAGCACATATTGGAGAAAATAAAATTCACCTCTTTGAGCCAAATTATAGAGTAGCAGTTTCTTCTAGAAAATCTATATACCTCTTTAGTGTTTAAAATATTGATTTAAGCTGAGAAGGTCAAAGTGTTTATAGAGTTCTTGAAGTACAAACTAATCATAAAATGAGTAACCTGGTTTATAACATATATGGTAAGAAACCTTTTATGAGATATAAAAAGTTCAAGCATACCTGTATAGAAGTCTTAAAGAGAGAAGATAATTTTGAATAGAGTATTTGAATAAGTGAACTAATATATATCAATAATAGAAATAATGAAGAAATCATTTTCAACGAGGATAATTATATTGACAACCTATAAGTGAAACATTAAAAACAGAGGGCTGAATTGTTGCCATTGAGTCCTAAAAGATATTAAAAGAGTGACTACTATATTGAACAGCTATTACAAATATTTCTTTGTAGCAAGTTTTGTAGTATAGTAGAACTTGGTGAGAGGGTTATTAGTATTCTCTACAATAAGTATACAGTTTGTATATATAGACTATGCAAGCAGTTAGTGAATGCAGAATTGCTTAAAATTATTATGTGGCTATAGATTGATAGATCTTCGACTGTATAGATTTGCTTTCTGACAAGGATCATTTTTATAAGAAGTTATATTGACTAATTGGATCTAACACTTACTCTTATGATTTTGGAAATTCAGTTTTATACCAAGTAATTACTTCTGGAAAGAATATCAACATGCTTGTTATCAATTTCCAGCCATACTAAGCATATCCTCTGGCTAATATATTATGAAAAAAGGAAGATATTAGTCTATATTCTATAAATGCTACAATTTTCAGTATATTTCTAATGCATACTATATCATGATATTAGTGTGTATTCTTATACTTAGTTTGTGTTTTGATTGTTCCTGTACTCTGCTTATATTACTATAGCTAAGATATATATTATAGGATTTACTTCTTCTTTCAGAATAATATCTGATGATTTTCATATATTGATATCTTATTTAATATTTAGAATTTGACAGTTGGTTATGCATGCTTTATATATCATTGTTGATCATATTATTTCCTAATCTGTCTTATAATTTTGCTCAGACTATCTTAAATTTATTCATATAATTTAGCATTTTCCTGGCAGGATTTGAGGGTTAAGTTATATTTAAAATTATGTTTCTTATATTTGCTTCTCTAGATTTCTCTTACTTACTAGTATATAAGACTATATTTCTCTATAATTATAGTAGTTTCTGTCTATATTCCTTAGAGAATTAAGAATCAGAACTTTGGCTAATTTGCTTTCTACTCTTTCTCTTCGGACTTAGTATAGTGTTTGTTATGGGATGTCTGGGATACTGAAATACTCAGGCCCTGGTCTTGTTTCCTGACCTATCTTGCTCAACAGACAGGAGCAGAGCTTCTTGTCGTGGCCTTCTGGGGAGCTCTTGCTTACTCTGCTAATTTTCCAGACAGGTCTCCAAAAAAAAGAGTTGATGGAAAATGGAACCATGTTCAGGGAAGTGGTAGGGGCATGTCCCAGACAGAGGTAGGACAGGAATCGCCAAAATATTCATGCTCTCAGCCATGGGTAAGGCTGGAGCAGGTGAGTGAAAACCCATCTAGCCCTACCCTGTAATGAACTCTAGCTCAGTATGCTATATCATAATCTCTATTGGTGACCAGTACAGGCATTATACTTGGGTTACTGATTGATGGTTTTAAGTATCATTTAATACTTATTATATTTTATATTTGGTTTTGAGTATTGTTCGATACTTATGATGTCTTAGTTTTGGTTTTAAGTATTGTTTGATACTTAAAATATTTTAGGTTTGACATCTGAGGAGTTTTATGGCCACTGTTTGGTGTCTTATTATTAATTGCTTTGACAAAGTTCAGGATAGCCTAACAAGTATATTTAAGATCTGCTATTTCTTTGGGCTTGGAGAAAACAGACTACAACTAACAGAGTTTTCAATATATCTAGGGGAACAGTTACTTCTTCCATTTACTTCAAGAGTCTTTAGTTTTCATTTATATTTACCAAATACCTACTATTAGGAACCATTTTGGTAGTTGCGATCAAGTGAGAAGTTTGTTATATTATAGTCAAAGTCTCAGGTACTTATCCTCGTTAGTTACTACATTCTGGTTTAGAGCCAGTGTTTTACTCTTTTGAAATACAGCCCTACCCAGTAGGGCTATTATATCATTCTTGTCTAGTATAATTTACAGAGAATAAGTTGTGCTTTCGTGTTTAGATTTTAAATAATAAATTTTAGGAACTTGTTTGATATTTTGGTTATAGGTTACAACTTCTACACCTATATGCTCAGTATTATACTAGATGAAGATAAGTTTGGTAGCTGGTTATAATTACTTACCTGTGATATAATAAAGAAAATGATTTACCTCTTCTTTCTTACAATGGACAGGGAAAACTGTTGATATTGAATAACTGCGCCAAGGTTCCCACCAGTCTGAAAGACGTTAAGCGACCTTCAAAGTAGGTGGTACTCTAAGGGAGTGCTGAACAGTTCAACAGAAGTAACAGTTCAATAACAGATTTTTAAATACAAATAGAACAACCCTTGAGTAATAGTCCAATTTCCCTGCTGAAAATCTTTTGTACCTTTTGTCTATGATTTCTATCCTTGACAGCCTTCCGCATCTGCTTGGAAATTTCTTTCCATTGTTTTCAGACCTTGTTATCTACTGCCTTTTGTGCAATATCAAAGGTTCGCTGGATTTTCTCTAGGTGTCACAAACCGACTAAGCAAGGAATATGGTTTCACATGAAGCATGGTTATGCGTCATAGGTTTGTGATTTGTTTCACATGACTCGCACTTGCGATGTCATTGTTATAATGTTATTGG